>JAARMF010001135.1:1731-19475 GCA_022844705.1 Toxascaris leonina | reverse complement strand
CCCCCCCCCCCCCCCCCCCCTCTCCCCATCTCTTAGGTTCCCTCCCCAAATCCCTTCCAAATTCTCCCCGCTTACCGTAACATTAAAGAAAGCGGCTAATTTAAAATGCAATTTTTTCCCATTTTTAATATCTATAATTGATTTCAAGGTTAAACTCTCACATAAATGATAATATAAGAGAGTGCTCTATGATGCTATATGAAGAAATTTTCGAATAAAACTACATCTTAATTCACTCTCAGCTAACAATCACTGAGCACTTAGATGGGCAAAAAAGTTAGACGCATTAATATTTACATAAAAATTATGACATTACAGTGCAAAAAATTGTGTGATAAATGAAATGAAGTAATGAAACTGAGTTGTTCTTGTATTATTATTTTTCTTGTAGTGTTTTTTAATCTTTTTAAGGTTCAATTTGATGTTGGCATTGGGATTTGCATTCAATTCGATAACATTGGTTGTGCCATTCCTTATTATTGGTGCTGGTTGTGACGATGTTTTTATTATTGTGCACGCTTGGCAAAAAACCAGTCGAAGTGATCCGCTTGCTGCACGAATTGGTCAGTTGCATAGAACCGATTCAATGAATAATTTCTGAGGATTTTTGATTTTTATTGTTTAGATAGGAGGAATATCTTAATAAGCATACATATCGTAGTCTTAACATCCAATATGGGGTCACTTCGGATCCTCTTGAAGTTGTAGTGGACATTTGCTTTTTTTTTACCTCAGCTAGTTTCTTCGATGCTAATGAGGGATTTGTACTATACGTTCTTGTCCGCTGTAGTAGGTCAATGAAGTGACGCATAGACAAGCGTCGAATTAAGTTCAATAACCTAAACGCATGTAGAGGAGAGAAGCACAAGTATAGTGTCCACGTGCGAAATATTTGTGATAAGACAAGCTGAATTTGTGATCACATATAGATGAGCTTAGCCTCGCTTTTTTCTACTTTTATTAAAGTGTTGAGAAATTAGCGAATTCATCATTCGAATTCACCAGTCGATCTTTCGTAGATGAGTTCTCTAGCAAAAGCACAAGAGGAAGTAATTTCATGAGCACTATCACCATTAATCAAGCCTTTATATCCATTACATATCTAAAATCCAGTGTAGTTCTTCGTGCACAAATTTCTCCCAAAAACGACGCCTAAATCTTAGATAAGCTGTATTGTCTGTTATTCGATTATTTCTTTATACAATAAGATGTATGCGATACTGGCTTATATTAGCTTTGAGTATATATAAAATTAAATTAAAGTTATTCAAAAACAAACAATAAATGCTTATATGAACTTTTTGTATGGACTTAATGCACTTAATGACGAGTGCTATCTAACAAATTAAGAAATTCGGTATTAGAATTAAATACTGAAATGTGAACTCATCGAAATATAATGTCAGCGAAAACGATGGAAGAAGCAGGACCGTCAATAACTGTGACTTCTCTAACGAATGGACTCAGTTTTGGAGTGGGTGCATTGGCGAATACTCCGGCTATAAGGCTATTCTGCGTATATGCAGCTGTTGGTGTGCTTATCGACTTCATCTATCAAGTTCGTTCATTATCTTTATTTTTATGTCCTTATTTTCAATGAATTATTGTTATTTGCTTCGATAAAATCCCCATTTCTGGTTGTATCAACTTTTGGCGATCACAGAAGTGCTTTTGATCGGAAGACGCGATTTGCTGTAAAATAATAAGCTTAAAATATTCAAACTTCTCTAAAGAAAAAGTTTCCCTCGAAATCAGTGCTGACATCCCTGCTCCCTCGAGTCTAGTCTGTCTATGGGAGTCTTATTCGTGATGCTCAAAACACCCCGCTAATTTTCATTTACTATAGGTGCAGAGGTTCAAAATACCCCACAGTTTAGGTCATCACGAGTATTTCGAAAAAATAAAAAAAAACGGGAAGTTTCGACTAGAGATTTCTTAGCTAAAATTTATTGGGATGATATTTCCATAATTCAAAAAGTACGTTTAAAATATGAAAGAAGTCAAAGTAATAAAGCTGATACAATGCAGTAATGCGATTATCAAATAGACTGCGAGACAGTTACGATGATGGATATCGATTGAAACGGATATGGAAGAGGAAATTTTCAGAAAACTTTCATAAGTTGGGCTGAAAAGTTTTAAAAAATTTTCGAAGGTCGATGAGATGGAAAAAACGATTACACGAAAAGCGATTATCGTTTCTAGTCAGGAGCTGCATCTGAGATAGAGCCATCTTAATGAGATATAGCCACTGAAGGGGATCTGACGCCTTGTTTAGTAAGCTTTCATAAACGGCCTTACAAAAATATAGCGACAAAGGCGCCACCCATAGGGAGGCCGATCAACAACTTCGTCGCTGTGCTCCTAATTGAGCCTGTGCTAATCTGGCCAAGGTTGTACAGTAGTATTAGCGTGTTCTGAAGTTTGAGTGACTTTGAATGGAAACGGTTTCAGTAAGGCCTCAAACGTCAGTGTGACCCAACGATGGGGCAA
The DNA here is from genome assembly GCA_022844705.1 of Toxascaris leonina. Taxonomy (NCBI): domain Eukaryota; kingdom Metazoa; phylum Nematoda; class Chromadorea; order Rhabditida; family Ascarididae; genus Toxascaris; species Toxascaris leonina. The sequence goes on along the minus strand of JAARMF010001135.1, from coordinate 16,982 downwards.
TCGGAATGACCCCGTCTAACTCTTTTTGAAATAGTCAACCATCTCTTTAGCAAGAACTTCAGACTTTTGAATTTTTTCGTGACGTGTCGGCGTCACAAGTACTTTAGCCTTGGAAGAGGGATTTTTCTGCCGAATTTCCAAAAAATTTTCGACAAGTTAATACAATATATGAAATTAAAAGGTCATGTCTTAGATATAATTTCTTATTTGAAACCAGTGAAAGAAAAATTGATGATACAATTGGTTCGCATTCCTCGAAAAAGAAACTAAACTTTGAGGACCTCAAAATACTCTCAACAGAATAACATCATTCCTTTGTTTTGAGTGAAATCTTTTGAGTATGAAAAATTGAACTTTTGCATCACATTGCAGATTACATTTTTTGCGGCAGCAATGGTGTATGAAGGGCATCGTTTGTCAAAGATCTCTGAACCGAAATCGAAGATTGCTCTCGAAATGCAAAAAATTCAGGTTAATTTATTGTTGTTCACTTTCCCTAAACGTACTCACCTTCCATGCGACAATTTTGCAGCACATGTTTCATCGACTACTCCAATTTTACAGGAGAGCCTAGATAATGTGCCTATTTGACCATTTGATCAGTTTTTCGTAAGGATGGCCGAATACATGCATCTACTAGTTATTTTGAGATGACCCTTGACCTATGGGGGTGTATTTACACAATAATCGGTCGACGTTTGAACTGTAGGCTTCTAATTTTGAAAGGCTTCTATTTTCATCCCGTTACACACCATATATTTTTTCTTGCCAATAATCCGCGTTATCACCTCATCACATGTCGATCCGTCGGGTGGCCATGGATTGGCATGAATCTGTCGAGTTCCTTTCGTGTTATTTGCGACATGATATGTCATGCATGCCATTTTAACAAGATCGAAATTTTTTGAATCAATAGTCGTCTAGATGGAGAATTGGGCTCATATAGCTCGAGATATAAAATAAAGAAATTTGAGAAATTATAGTGCAGTTGAATTGAGCCATTGAATAAAGCATGATATGTATATTTCGTTATCTATCGTCGATATGTCTCTAAACTTCCTAATACTCCATTATGCAGGATGAAAATCGCATTCCTGGATCACACAACGGAATTGTTTCGAAATATTGTAGTCAGCTGAAAAAATGGCAGGTAAGCGAGATTTCCTATATGTCTCTTCCTTAAGTAACATAAAAGTGCAAATGTTCCTGTAGTCCTCATTGGGTAAGTAAGGCAAATTAGCTATGTTAGCTATATTAGCTGCTGCCGTTTGAAACAGCAATCGATCAGCTTACGTTGAGCCTACTGATATGAGCGCTCATTACCGGTGGGCTCAACAATGTCGGACAACATCGACAATATTAGTATCGTCAAATAACAGAGTGAGTCGTAGCTCATTGATATGAAGAATTCAAGTATACACATAGGTTCGCTAAGGATATCTTCGCTGAACCGGAAATGCGTATCTCTTACGTGATAAGTTTGGACTTTAAGTTGAACTTGAGGCTCCACCTCCATATCCTTCTGTTAAAAAAACTTGGTGAAATCAAATCAGATCAAACGTTCACGCGTAGATACATGTTTAGCGAACGTGCACTTGAGAAAATATAAGCGAGCTTATCACAGTATTATCAATTTTATTTTGATAACGATTAAAAGAACTTTTAGGCACTTTCGCAAGTTCACCTTCCAGTGTCCTCCTACCTGACCTCCATATTCAACTCGTAAACTACTGTAGCATGCATGAACTAGAAAATGTGATGAGTATAAAGTAGCCTTATGGAGACCATCTATATCATTGAGCATATTTGATCTCTCAACTCAACAGAAGTTATAAGCATTTAAAACGTCACAGTGTGCATTCATTTTACACCGATTAGGTTGAAGGAAATAAATTTTTTACGTAGGGCTATCACGAGTAGTCAAATTAATTAAAATGCGAAGGTAACGTTTCTATATTTCACTTTTTTGGTAATTTTTGAAACTTTTTCGTGCTCATCATTCGCTTATGTGCTTATCGTCACTCAGGCAAACTTTTTCATTCCTTCTATAACCTAATCGGTGTAAAATGCATTCAAATTCTTAATACCCTTAAACGTCTAGAGCTTTTCCCAACGATGTTGCGACAGTGTCATATATGGTATAGATGGTTGCTCAATATGCGCATCATACCAGATTTCGCAAATATTTGAATAGAGATGGATGCGAAGGCGCAAATCATTTTAATTCGCCAAGAATGAGTTTTTGCAGTGTCGAGTGGTGATATTGTGTATATTGGCACTGTACTGGGCAGTTGCAATATACAATTGTCACCGAATGACCATCAAAATGGACAGCACAAATCTTTTATTGCGTGATTCTCCATTAAACAATGTCGCGTGGATTTATGAACGATATTTATGGAGAGAAGGCTCTTTGGTAGAGTTCGGACTTTATTTTCCTCTCTTTATGTTCTGCCCTCTCAGGTGTTCCAGATAGTTGATCCTTAACGGCTCTCATCGGTGGAAAAGCATACTATGAATGTAGGCAATCAAACCTTAAAAGGCTCATAGGAAATCGCTCGGACCGTAGTGGTGAGAGAACTGTTTTTGATCATGATATCTTCGGCTAGAATTCCATGAAGAGGTTGTATAGCCTGAAGCGTTGTGAAAGGTGAGCGAAATTAAACGTTTATTCGGCTAACAATGTCCACGTTTGCGACTGCATAGCCGATGTGCCCTTTCCTTTGATAACAATTTTCACCGCGATTATCCATAACTATTTCAGGTTCACATTTTCATAAATAATCCACCGGATTTATCAGTGAAATCGAATCAGTTGAATATTCTCGAGATGGTGAGACGTTTCGAGACATTGCCACATTCGATGGGAAGAAACTCGACATCGTTATGGTTGCGGTCATTCCTTTCGCAAATGTCGATGTTCAACAGTGAACAAAACAACCGCTTCTTTGAGATACTCGATGAATGGTTGAAGGTGATTCACTTTTGAGAACATTCAATGACTCACCTATATTTGTAAATGTTTAATTTATTTGTATTTTGTGAGGTTGCATGTTTTGCAGAAATAAATTGACTCTATTTTTGATACAAAGCAGAATATTCGAATCTAATCCATATGAAGTTCGCTTGAAATGTAGCAATTGACGGATTTAAAGTCGCCTCAGATGACGTATACATCTCATCAACTTTTCCGATGCGATTACTCACTTTCCTGGTTCAAACATTTATGACAATTAAATACTTACATTATTTCCTGATAGTGTTGGATATATGACAAAGATTGTTCTACTATAGTATCTATTATATAACAGATAGCGGCATGTTATATCAGTTGTCGGTGGGCTCAACTCACGTTTATTCTCTATGCACAATTAATGCAGATAAAGAATTGTGAGAAAGATGGACGTCTTTCTTTGGTTCCATTTGAAGGAACAACATTGGCCAATAATAGACAACACTAATTCTCTCGAAAAACGATCAACTCATTATCGATTCACATAAAACATTCGTGGCAATCGATATTGATATCAACTTCAAAATACCTCTCTATCTATCAGTGAAATGTTTAGTTCAGTTTAATATAAGTATTCCATCATCACCACCATATACCACTCAGTTAGTTGGTCTTCAAATATGATATATTATCTTCATAATTTTAATCGGTGGAAGTTAATAGGATGATGAAGATGGAGGTGGTCGTTGGAATGATATGATTCGATTACGTCACATTAATGGTAGTGCTGTTGGTGTAGAGAAGTTTCTGTTCTCAACTGCTTCGGCGATGGGTGATCGAGCATCGTGGAGACTTCGGGCAGAATTGCAAGACGAATGGAGGCAACTTGCACTGAAATATCAACATTACAATGTCACTATTTTTCAGGTAAGAACTCAACTTTATAACGCTTTATTAATGTTATTGATAATGTTATCGTATTTATTTTCACATTCGCGTGAATGAAAGCATCGTTCGTCATCTTCCTTTCCCGTTATCTTCCTTCTCCCGTACAGTCATTCAGGAATGGTCGACGGGAAGAAAACGAATTTGGTGGATAAATAAGTTTGTTGTGCAAATGAGGAAACACAGTTCGATTGTTAATAAAGTTGGCTATGAATACGAATTCGGATTGCAGACTTGCAAATCTAATGCTCAAGATGTCAATTTGCAGCCGTATAGTTTCTACGTGGACCAACTGAACTCAATTAAGCCAACAACAGCGAGTACAGTCGCCATTGCAATGGCTACAATGGCAGTCGCTTGCGTTCTTATGATTCCATCTCCATCCTCCATAATTTCCAGGTATGCTTATCACAATCTCCGATACATATGGATGTACAACTTTAGCTAAGTGATAGTAGTGAAGTATATTATAGACCTTGTAGATAGGTGGAATGATTGTTACTTTACTAACAATTTTTCTGATAAGATTTGGAATCATTTGACGGAACAATTTGAAGCGCATCTGTGAATTTGACGATGAGGTGATTATTATTTTCAAAGACAATGATTTATTTCGAAAACCGGAAGTAGTCGTTATTGTTAATCCGTATTTACAAAATTTATGTTATTCGGCTAATGTTTGCGATGATAGATGAAACTTTCTAAATGCTTTCTTTCGGGAGCCTGAACTGTAGCGACTAAGGCAGTTGATGAACGCGAAAGGTACTCGAGTATCGCTTTTTTCATCGGTTGTATCAAGTACATCAAGCAGATTCGCGGAATGAGGGATTTAACGAATGTCCGTCTGGCGTATCGATATAATACACTGAACATTCAAAGATTATTATGAGCGTAATTTATTGAATAACGGAGCGAAGGATATTCTGGTTTCATAGATGGAGGAATAGGTAAGAGGAGTCTTCCTCTGAATGGGTGTTTGGGAGAAGGAGAAGTGGAGGAAGAAACTGCCTGAGTGGACGATTTATTGTTGAGAAGTCTCATTTGAGGCATTTCATTGATTTTTTTCCCATTCTTTTTTTTCTGAATGAAGTTATGTGTTTAGTACGTTGGCGATGATATCGATCAACGTGGGTGTCTTCGGAGGACTATCTCTATTAGGAGTGCATCTGGATCCGTTAGCAATGTGCACGACGTTGATGTCGATCGGCTTCTCGGTTGACTTCACCGCACACATCAGTTATCATTATTATCGATGTCCACGAACATGGCCTTCTGATGCGCGACTCGCTGATGCACTAAGGTTAGATCGCTGTAATTGTCTGATAATCTAGAAAAGAGAAAAGAATTATTTTCAGGTAGCATTCAGCCTTTCAGAGAAGAAAAATTAGTTCATCTGGCCAGTGCGGGCATTTGGAGAAATAAAAATACTCAGCATCCAATCTGATTATCTCACAAATGTTAATGCACAAGAATCATCTGTGATCATGTTGCAACATTTGTGAAAACTGTCTTCAGCCGAATATTTGGCCACACACTCTCTTTTTTGTTCATTTAGATCGTTCCTTAGCATGTAATTTCGAGCGATATCAGTTCAGAAGAGATTCCTTAGCTACGCCATTTCCCAAGTCGCTTAATTCAGGAGTCGACTTCTACATATATAAGCCTTATACATCAGAAGTATACCGGGATCCCAGCTACTAGGATCCAACTCTTCTTCTCTTCGAAGTCGATATTAGTCGACTCCTTTTATGCGGGGATGGAATCCGAAGGGTTCTTGAGAATTTCTATTAACCGAGGAGGATCCAATAAAGCTCCAGAATTCAGGAACCTGAATCTCGGCAGAATTCTAACCCGAAATTCTCAGCTCCGGAGTCGGGATTCTGAGAAATCACTACACATATGATATCGCATAAATACTGGAATGTTGCAGAGCAATCGGTTGGCCAATGCTTCAAGCAGGTATCTCAACAATTCTGAGTGTATCACCATTACTACTTATCGATTCCTACATGGTGCTAGTGTTTATAAAGACGATCTTCTTGGTGATCGGACTTGGACTTCTACATGGAATTGTCTTCTTACCGGTTCTCTTATTAACCGTTGGTGCTTCGACGATCACCGTCAAGCCTCAACCACATCCGCCAATTAGTGAGGCGTATGTAAAGAACAAATTTGAACGGGTGCTCTCAATGCCACCACCTTCCGCTGATTCATATGCTAAAGAATCTCTGAGGCGAATCGAAGCCACACGGAGTTTATGACAAGGCATAACGGAAGTATATTGTTTATATCGGTATGTCTTGCTGTAAAGTTGTGCTCATTCTCGTTGTCGATGCATGTAATAAAAAATGTTGTTATTTTATTTCGAATTAAAGGAAGCAGGAAATATTTAATGTGGGCAACGATGCATTGTATTTCCTCGAATCTTGGCGTTGTTTATTAGCATAAACGTTCCTCAGGCTTACGTTTAACTGAGCTTAAATGGCTTTATTTAAATGACTGCTTAGAAGCTTAAACACTATAGTCATTGCTTTATTATCCTGAACTTTGAAATCATTCGAAATATGCAGACGAATGATAAGGCACAATCAAACATCGTTCAATGGAGCAATCTTCGAACTAAGTTTGATGAAGACTCCTCTCAGTCGTATCATCCTAAAAAACTATAGCTTCTTCGTGCCAGGAGGGTTTTGAAATAGTTCCGCCGGATGAAAAATAAGTGGATGGGAAATGGTGATACTATTAGTTGTATTGATTAGCGATCAACCATTGCAACATGTTGCGAGACGACATTCGATTGCGAAACAATCGACAAGTGGAAGGTTGAAGTTAATTATAAAACAATCGAATGAGTTGAGTTCACTCCTCTGCTCGTCTCGCAAACAATGTTCTTCTTTTTTTTTCACCTTTTACTTATTAGCTCCACGTGGATATAAACGTTGACCTCACGCTGACTTTCTATCTTATGAGTTGTTCGTTACGTTTATGCCACGCAACATCCACGTTTCTTTCGGTTACCTTCGCTGTCATGATACAACAAGACAACAATGCGAGGGAAATCGACACTCATTTACGATACAGCCATCTAAGAACGCTTCGATTTTACGCCTACCTTTTGATGCGTGAAGTACGCAAGACTTCTCCAGAACATCTCTTGCGGGGCCGTTTGGATTCGATGAGAATCTTTGGTTTTGCTAAGTGAAAGCTTCCGGAAGACTAGATTTTCAAAAGTTAGAGCTCGTGACCAGCTTGTTTCTCATATCTGATGCGATACAATGTGAGGCGTGATAACCCCAACGTCCTCAACTACTGGAGTAGGTGGCAACATCTTTTCAAACTTCCACGTTGATGCGACTTCATCTTTTCCATGTTTCAATGACCCCATCTATAGAAGACGTTGCCAAAATATTTCTTTGAAAGCTACTGGAATCCCCAATCCCACTTTTGCAGATAGGGATAGATAGACTCTCACATCTCGTGGAAATGTACAGCAATGAAATAGTTACGAAGAAAATGCTAAACCGATTGTTGAGCACCGAGGTCTCATAGAAGATGCATACTTATGCCATGTAAGGAATCTACATCATGGTCGATGTCAGTAAGGTGCGGCTACAAACCGGGTATTGAGTTTGGTCAGATAAGCTGCCTCACAATCGGATGTCAAGGTGGTTGAAATTGGTCTCACAGTTACCTTTCATGGCCCCAAGAAATTCTGTGACCATCGCTATAGGCGGCTCATCTGCAAAAACTTTGTGGGGAACGCTCAACGTTTTTGTGTTTACTTACAGACTCAAAAGCTTAGTTCTCCATGCTTTTGCATTCCTCAGGTGTTGCTAACCTCAGGTATCAACGATGATTACTAAGAATGTGTTTCCTTCAAGTTCACTATTAACCTCATGCAATTTTATGCGTTTATACTCGTTTTTGAATAAACTGGCTCACTAAGTGATTGATTCGCTAGAAAAAGTGACCGACATCTGTAGCTTATACCAAGTTTTTCAGGAGATATCATACATGTCGGAAGAAGGATCACTTGTCTGTTCGTTTAAATATCAGAACTTAAGTCCACCATACCCGCGACCGTGGACAACAAGGAACCACTTATCCGTGTGTTATACACCCCAAAAAGTTGGCGACGAGCTATGCATTTTTAAGGGGAGGTGAGTGAAAAAACTGTCCAGCTGATGGAATAGAAACTTTGAGATTTTTCCAAGGCATCATTTATGACACACCTTTCCGAAAACCATTGTTGATAATATTGATCTCAGCATCTTCAGGCCTTACTTTTTTCGTCACGACCTCCCATCCCTGCCTTCTGGCTCTTCGAGGCAGGTCACTACCGAAAATTTCGACAGCAGGGCGGAATGAGGCAACTTTACTTCTCGAGAAAAGAACGAGTGCGATATCCTTCGACTGCAAGAATATGTAAAACAGACAGAAAGAAAGCGACACTGTTGTAAACGAATAATGCATAAAAAAGGTTTATTCACAAGCATTAACGTATTTACATGGTTCGAGGTTATCCTTGATGAGATACAAGTGTCAAAGGCAAGTCTTTGAAGCATTCGCTGAATATTTTCTGGCGTTGTCTGCCTTTGTAGGAGGAACTCGGCCTGAAGAACGCATTCAAAGGTTGGAATTGCAAACTTTTTGCAATCTAGACTCCGAGCTGAAATATCATCACGTTGAGGACATCAGCAGCAGTCCGGTTTGGTCATGTCTGCTGTTTAATGGGATGTTCAGGTATAGGTAGAGGTGCAATCCCAAATCCACGATCACTCCGAATTCTCTTATGTACCTGCACTTCAGAATGACCTCACCCTTGATGCTATACGACATATAAAGAAGAGGACAGCAGTCTATGGGAAGTGAGGCACATTTGGAAATGAACTGGGAGGACATTGTCGATGAGACCCAATGTGATAAAGTGGAAAATAAAATTTCGAATTTGAAAAGTGCTGTTGCCTCAAAGGATACTAGGTCGTGTTGCCCATCTTTAGCCAGAGGTGTAAGGCTGCGACTAAACCTCACAAGAGCGCTCTTCCTTGGTTCCCTTGGGCCAGGTGGAGGTGTAAGGCATGTTCCACCTAGCCAGCAGGTGTCATCCTTAGGACGCATGAAAAATGATAAAAAATAAATGGGCATTGGTACCCTACACACCAGCCACTTCGGTAAACTATGCTAGTAAAACGGTTGGAGGGTGGTGAGAGGCTGGTAAGAATCTCAGGTGCTACAGCTGGCGTTCACAAAGTAGTCGACTTCTCTCTTGCACCTACAACTATCGGGGTTCAACGGGAGAAGACGTTCGGTCTCTTCTGTTCGAAGAAAAGGAGAAAATAAGCTGCGATATACTGAGGCTTTGCAAAGAAGAAAGGAAGACTCTGTAGCAAAGTGACGAAACGGTGACGTAATGTGTCTCGACCGAAGTAAAAGAAGAAACAACAGGACGGGAGCCGGATTTGTCCTGCGAAAAAAAGTATACTGCACTAATTGCTTCCTGTCAGCTGCATTCCGGTCACGATCGCACTCTCGTCTTAAATCTAAACGAAAAAGCAACTGACAGAATTGTACAGGTGTACGTCCCAATGTGGGAAAGTGAAGGCGAAGAGATTGAGGAATTTCACGGATGCCCCGGACTGGCAGAGAGAGCGAAGTCTGCTTACGCCATCGTCTTGGAGGATTCGGTCGCGAAGGTAAGTAGAGGAATACCAGATGAGAGGTTTGTGGACAAGGAAGGTAGTGGCGACCAAAACCACAGCGCAGAGCGCTCAGCCTTGATGTCGGAGGCCTGAAGATATTACATCCAAAACGTCTGGTTTAAGAAGAAACTTCACGAAGATGGACGTGGGAAACATGTGTAAAATATAATTATGAGCTCATATATCACTTGATCACTTGATTGACCGGACTATCGAGCGTCGATGACGCTGCCGGTCACAATGCGCTTCCATTAGGGTACTGAGGCCCGTGGTTTTGCATTGTTTTAGCCAATAAGTGACGCCACCCCGCTAGCCAGGCGAGCAGGCCTTCATATATAACACGTGGGAAATACAATTCGGTCTATGAGGCGATAGCTGATAACAATGTTCGTATATAATAATAGTCTGAAATAGAGCGAGCAGATAAATGCCACCCCCGCCCAAACACAATAGAGATAGCCATAATTCTGTTGAAGAAATTTTTGTTGAAGGAAAGACTTGATGAAAAGCATTCTTGGCCAATTAGTCGAAAATATTTAGCTTGTAAAGTGCTAGATGTTAAGGACCGGGCCCTTCAATTATCTGTAGGCCTTTTGTTGATGGCCAATCTCTGAGTAATGGCCCAACTAGTATCTTGCAGAAATGGCTCGATACTACTCTTCAGTAAACAATTCCAACAGATATAGTTCAGGATAGAGCATGCAAATCCCTTTAATATGATTCGCAAAAGAAAATTTGCATATTGGCTAGGAAGATATGAGAATGGTCATGAACTACCTACTATGAATTGGATTACTTAGGAGGATCGAATCCCTTCTTAAGGATTGGTTTGAAAGTGGATATCATCTCCGAATTTCCAATAAATTATAGAATGTGCAGTGGGTGTTATACAACGAAATATTCATCGATCACAATTGCTGTTGACTTTTTAGAAAGAAGGTGACGTCTTAAATGGTTTCCCGAACAAGGACACATTTTTATTGATGATTTTAGAATCGATTGTTCACTTTCAAATGTATCTATCAATCACAAAGTGCTAAAGAAACATTCACAAAGAATATTCATTTCCGATTTATGCTCAAATAAATGACGTCACTAAATGAAAAATGTCATGAATTTCCGGTATGACGCATCCGTCTGAGTGAAAAAAGTGTCGCTCTTTGTCAAAGACAGTGTCCGCAATCTCGACGTTAAGATACGTCATTGGAATTTTTTTTTTCTCACTATGACTAAATTGCTTTAAGAAATGACATTATTGAATACAACGTGTAGCACAGAGTGCGTTTTGAAGGTAACTATCTCTATAGAATAAAAACCTTGTCAAAGCTTTCTTATTGCACCATTTTTGAGTGTCATACACCAATTCGTTCGATTTAAGAGTCCTATAATATGTGTTGTAAGGGATATGGAGAGATATTTCATCCGAAGGGCATTTCGGAAGTGTCTCAAAGCAAATATACACCTGATCGTTTGTCTCACTGCCAAAACTTCGGAGCCCAAAGTGGAGAAAAATTGTCTTTGACTAAATTCTATATCCTAGACTTGTTGATGTTACTTTGGAATCTTCGATGGGGCTGTATGCATATAATGTGTTCAGAGGCATAAATGTGTCCACTTCATTTGTTAGCTAAATGCTTTCAATCTGCATGATGCTGCTAACCTCAGACATCGTTGAGTTGGAATTAACTGTGTTATTCTTCGTTATTCCGATGCGCTTTTATTCATTTATGAATAAAAAGAGGATTGGTTAATTGAGATTTCATCGCTTTTCTTCGTGGACGCATATTTCTGCATCTTTCATTCATTTCGCTCGTAGCCATCGGTCGTACGGTCTGACGAGGATTTCAGCTCGTAACACACCGTTCTTATCACCTTCTTTTCGCAAATTTGGCACTACACTCTCACAGCCGAGATGTTTTCCGTTTAGAATTGATTAAGTAGCGAAATAAGCGAGCGAAAATGCCTTATTGTTGGAGCACGCCTCCACCCCCTAACCCCTCACCCTCCATCCCCCCCACCCCCAACCCCCCCCTTCAAGAGGAGACTGCTGACGATCTTTGGCTCCATCATCCTCTTGTCGACACTCTTGAGGAACTCGAATGTAGCGGATCTCTTCTATTTCCTTTTTATCGTGAACTTGCCCATTCTTCTGCCTGAAGGTGGTTTTTTTTGCAAAAAAAAAACCAAAAAGTGAGTAGAGAGGTGCACGATGCAATTCGACACTTTCGGCATCTGCCCACACTGCTCGTTGCAATCCAACGTTTTCGAAATTACCTAATCCGCGCATAGGTTCCGTCATCGCCGAACTCCTCGGGTACCGACCTCCTAGACCTCCGCTCACCTTGCCGATTATTAGTGCTGTTGATGCGGCGGATATTTTATCGCTCAGAGTCGGTCTCGCAGCGATTAGCTGCATACGGTAGCGATCATGCAATCTCTTTTTCATATTGCGTAAGCATTATCGTATGCTAAGGTGGCTGTGGGTGCATCGGGTTGATCTATCGAACGCAGTGGTGTTGGGGAGGGGTACGGTGAGGGAAGTCTTTCGTTGCTTTCCCAAGAAACGGTGTGGGGGAAGGGGGAAATTCCCTGCCTAATGAAATTTTACCACTTTGCACAACTCCACTAGTGGATTTGCCCGCATTAAGGTTGAAGTACCGGTGTAGGTATTGTAACCTTGATTATTTGCCCTCATACTGTGCAACTGTCTTCCGGTTAGGAAAAACTTTGATTTATGTGCAGATTACATGGTTCGTTAAACGGTGCAACAATGCGGTACACCGGTGGACATCACGACATTCCTTCGTCATTTGCAGTCTTAACCCATTGTTCCTGCATACCCACCGTTGCTGAGATATGAATCTTAGGCGCGCATCCGGTTCACCGTTGTCTTTTCTGCGCAGTCGTCTTCCCGTCGAGGTAGATGGAAGCTTAAGGTACTTGAGTGGCAGGAAATTTGGAAGACAATCGCTTTGGGGGTCGGGAGCAATAGGGACTCCAGAATAGTTAGGCGTCTCCACTTGAGGGCATCAGTGATTTTTCCGGAACTAGTAATTATATCGCGTTAGACTCATAAAAATTCTTCAACAAGTGGGCGAATAAAGCATAAAGCCGGGATGCATATAGCTGAGCAGAGTACAGCAATAGTCGTTTTCTTGTAAATGCTTAACCTCCGGGTGGACAAGTCAAAACGAAGCAATCGAATCTTTATCAATGGTGTTAAATTAATCACCATTCTGTTCGCATCGTACTGAGATTTCAATACTCTGCTTCAGCATAACACCGATTGTGGTTTGTTTGCTTATGAATCGTATAAAAAAATGTATATTTTATATATTATTGGGGAAAAATTCTTATGACGCTTGCAAGACAATAAAGGCTTATTATATAGTTGTAGCAGTCTATTATCTCAAAGCTTAAACGCTCGCCAACAAATGCCCCATATTCGCAATTCTGTCATTTTGAAGCTGTAGAGTTGAAAATAGCTTATAAGTGCATCGATGGTGGGACCACTTCCTGTTGTTTATTTTACATCATGTTGGGCAAAATGTTCGCGTTGTTGAGACGAGTTGTGGGGTGAGGTGCACGTCATTGCACGCTATTCGCGTTCCTCATAGGTACGTTGATGAGTTATTGCATCATGCATCGCGCTGACGTTCCGTAAGATACAAACCTGTTTTTGGTGTGCAAATTGATTTATTTTTCGAACTTTTTTAAATAATAAAATATGAAATGCTTATCCAAGATGAATTTGCATCATTTGCTTTATCTTTCTCTCAATGAAAAACTTTATCTATTTGGCGAGAAGTGATGTTGAACGATATAGAATTTAGGGAATGTAGGGAACTTTTTCGGTTAAAGTGATCTGAGTACAACTATAGATGATGGGGTCAGTGTGTTTGAAAGGAGACTCAAAATTGATGCATGTATAAACTTTCTCATGTGTGCCATGCCACTGTGATGTTAACCTTGCTATTTCCATATTCTTATACTTTATTATATCAAAACGTTTATTACGAATAAATATCGCTTCCACTTCCGCTTGGAAGGAGAAGTTATGACATTGTATGGTGGCTAGCGTTTGGATTGTCTGTGACCTGTAAAATGTTGACGAGTCTATTCATTGTCGTTCTGCTTAAGAGGGGGTTGGTATTTCACCGCCATTGTTTCGATGAGGTACCGGGTGGAGTGGTTTGATGTCGGTATCAAGAAGTCTGGTCGGAGCTGAATTACGATCAGCCGCTCACTTACCAATATTAAATAACGAATCTGCTCTCATATGATTCGCTGTATTTATCGGTAGTCATAATATCAGTCATTCACTAAGGCGGCCGTGCTAGATTGTTCTTGATGCCTCAGCTGCGTGAAAATCTGAGTGTCATACTTCGCTAAATTTTATTACGTCGTTATTCTCTTTATTCATCCACAACATTCCTGCATTATATTAAATGTTCATCGCTGAAGTCTGTTCCGTTCTGTTGTACCGCTCCGCTGAAGTCTGTTCCGTTCTGTTGTGCCGCTCCGCTGAAGTCTGTTCCGTTCTGTTGTGCCGCTCCGCTGAAGTCTGTTCAGTTCCGTCAAGCTGCTCCATGAATGTCTGTTTCATTAAATGAGTCAGATGTTTCGTTAAAGGTAGCTGCACTAGGTGTCGCTACGATGACGGACTTGGAGGATATAGCGGTTGAGGAATTGCGCTTGGATGGCGTTATCGGAAATGGTGTCGTGGGTTTGGACACAAATAAGAAAGATAATGAAGAGGCAGAAGATTTGGTCACACCTTGGGATGTGACTGCGTCGAGTGCTAAAGGAATCGACTACGATAAGCTCATAGGTATGTTTGACGATTCATCACAATTCTTTTTTCGTATATTCAGGTATAGAATATTCAGTTGAGAGTGGCACTTTCTAAAGGATAGTTCAAAAGCGAATGGCTAAGCATTTAAGTGAACGAGCTGCAGCTTGCTATATTAACTAAATGCCTCTTGGGGTCAACAATTTTGTTTATCAATTTTACGTGACTTGAAGCGGTACCATCGCATTCAATCGCCTAAGAAGTAGACGACTTTCAGCGTATGATGGGGGGTATGACATATACTTTCCGTGATGGTCATTTGAAAGATAGCGCTTGGTCGCCGATGTTGTCGTATAGAAAATCTTTATAATAGATGGTGTATATGATGCTATACTATTTGTTCTGTTTATTATATACAGCAAAAAATTAAGACACTTGAAGTTGATTGTTAACGTTTTGGCATTTAAGGGACACATCAGTCATTGAATAAATAATGAAGGAAAAGTGTGCTGCCCAATCGAGAAAGTATAGCAGTGCTAAGATTCCCCGACTTTTAAATTGACCAGGTGAAGATAAAACTTAAGAAATAAAGTTACAGAATATTGAAGGATCAGCCATAAGCACTCGTCAAAGCGCGATATATCGTTATGTTTAGTTGTGGGAGAATCTTTATTTGGACATTTTTTGCCGATTTTTTCGCGATGAGCAAAATTTCAGCGAAATTTGGTTGTCATAAATTGGATACAAGCTTAATTGAACGCTTCGAGAAAGTGACAGGCAAGAAGGCGCATCCAATGCTTAGAAGAGGGCTCTTCTTCGCGCATCGGTCCGTTAGCTTTCACTTATTTTTCGTTTTATATAA
>JAARMF010001133.1:34554-51306 GCA_022844705.1 Toxascaris leonina | reverse complement strand
AGCACATTTTAAAGTAAAAGACGGTCTACTTCGGCGGTTGTGATCGTCGCGATTCGTTTGCAATGAACTGCGAGAGATAATAAGCATGGACGTATACCAGCACGAGGCCGATGATACTAAGCCAAGCTTTATCGAATTTCATCCTTCAAGCTAAACCTTCTCTAAGACGCTCTATAGCGGCAGATTCAGACTCCCTCAGAAAAGATACTTCCCGCTTTAGTGATATTCCACTAGTGGGTGGTCGTGGCCATCACCACAGATGAAACCGTATTAAGTCATTGTATAGATCGTACACTATCAGGTTAAATCTATCCTGTCGTTGCAACAATGGGACAGAAGAAAAGTCAAAAAGCAATGTTGTACTTGTTTAAGTCGGAAAATGCAACCACATTTCAACTGTTCGTAGTGCTCACCAATTCGTGGCGAATTCATTTGCGAACAGCATATGGACAACGTCTCTGTATTCTGCAGAAATCTTTCAACTGGCACACATGAACATTAGTGTGAGACTTTTTAAACGATTAAAAAAGTTTGTGTGAGAACATGTGCTTCTGTCAAGAGATGGGAAAAACATCCAGCTATTGAAAATGTCATTGCTTACAGCACAATTAACCAAACTGTCTGGCATTCCGCTCTTGAACGCTCAAAATTTTGGACGCAACAATAATTAACGGACCATTATCTCCTCTTCACCACATAACAGAGTCGTGCTTGAGTGGTTTGTAGCCAATCGTTTGCACTGTGTCATTTCTGTCCCGTCCCCATTAGTGTCGCATCGATCTTTTGTAGCGATATTAGAGTTTTTCCGAAAACTATACAGTTGCGGTTACCTTCAAATACAGATCTTGAAGCTTTTCTGCAAATTATTATTGTTTCAGATAGGAGAGAATACTTTGAAGCAGTCGTAAAGAGCAAAAGTTTTTCATAGTTCAAAAGAAAGTCAGGCAAATGGAAAAGTGGGTATTCAATTCAACCCATTTTAACAGCGAAAACATTTTTAGGAAATTCTATTGACATTAGAAACGAACCCCGTATTTGTCGAAATGCGTTAATAAGATTTCTGATATGCCAGACACGACCTACAGAATTTCACAGAAGACATCAAGCATCGAAGCTCTAAATAAGTAACAAAGGCTTCGAGGATCGCCTTTATCCAGAAAAAGAAAAAACAAGCAGGCTCTCTTTCACTTTTGCCATCTTTACAGTACGAACGCTAATATAAGACACAAAAAAAAGAACTAGAAAGCACATCAGCTATGGCGGCATGACAGTATTCAACAAAGCCCCACTCCTTCTCCTTTTTCTTTCCTCCAGCATAAAACTGGAGGGAAAGAGCAACAGAACGCCACCAAAGCGTTTATTAATTCAAACATACGACTTATCCTACAGAAGCGAACCTGAAACTCATTCGAATGAGCCCATAACCTGATGGAATTCATTCATGAACAATGGATCTCTTCACGTCTCTCGCCTGCTCTTTCATAAGCTGTTTGATTCTTTTCTCATAAAGATTTCATCGATGCCCTGATGTTTTGTGTTTTTCTCTCCGCGCTTAATGCCAGTTTTGATCATATGCATTTAAAATAGACACTGCCGCTCTCATCGAGCAGGTTAACGATGACGCATGCAAGTGCTACATGAAATAAATATAAAAATATGAAAGATCATTTGCACTTTGAAAGTACAACGTTAATTAGATGTTGTTGCATTATCTATATCATTGAATGCAATTTACTGGACGGTGTTCAGTAAAGCACTAAAGGAATAGGCAGAATCTCAGAACAACCGAAGACCACCACTTGTAAGCATCCACTCCAACCCCTAACGCTTCTCTCCCTTCCCCCATCCTGCACATCCACGCCCCAGTACGGAATCAGCAGCAAACATGTGTCGAACAACGTCAAACAACCAGCAAAAATTAACCCAACAACGCCGATCAACTAAAATCATGTGTCGAATAAATAACCAACTGAAACTAGCCCAATGGCAATAGTAAGTGAATTCTATCTGTAAGATTGAGATATAGCTACGACGGCTCAATTGGCAAGTTGCTAGCCGGCCTTCCTCGATGCAATGCAGACTGATGTAAGAGTGCGTACAATGAAAAAATGCTCTTATACTCGTGCAGCGAAAGAAACGCGAAAAGAACACAATGCGATGAACACACTGAAATAGATGATAGCGTGTGACATGCATTCGCCTATATGAGCTTCGAAGAAATGTAGTCTGCAGCAAACTACGGTCGATGAAACACTTTTTGTTAGAGTCTGTTAAAAAAGTTTCCTTTCGAGGCAATAAAATCAGCCGGTCATTTTGCAACTATTCCTCTTATGCCGAACCTAATCAGCTACTGGGAGTTAATTATTCATCGAACGATTCGCATATCTTCTTTTAGGGCCGAAGAAACATGAAATTTATACATCACTGTGGCAAAAGAAATTACAGCAGCACATGTCGATAATGCCAAGCGCTAAAGTACAACGAAAGCAGAACAAAATAAAAGCAACAGTCTGAACAGCGACCAGAGAGTGACAATTGGGAGAACGTTGACAAATGCAGCATTAAATGCCATCAATAGGCAAGCAACCGCACCGCTTTCCCGATAGTTATGAAAAACCGTGACGGAGTGAAGTTATAAGAAGAATCGAAGGAAAGTACGTCATGGCCACCACTTGAGAAAAGAAAGAAGTTTGCCGCCTTCAGGGAGGATGGCAACACCTCAATCATTAACACTATGTCCAAAAAGTTGTTAACCGACGTATCTTCACTACCACATTAATGCTACGACTTTCCGACCACTGCGCTATATAAACATATTTGTTTGCGGATCAGCACAACTGGAATGACTGTCTTGAAATCTCGTCTGGATAGACAAAACATTAAGTCGCTTTCTAGGCGCTCTGCACAATGTTTCTGAGAGGCACGCACAAAAGGAAAAAACCACTTAGATAAGGCGAATCATCCCACCACACATTCAATAATTCGCAAAAGAAAAATATTCCCTACGGCTTTGCTATCACGGTACAAGTGGATAAGCGCAATTTCATCAGTGTTCTGAGCACAATCGAATTCACTGCGCAAAACTCGCTGCAAACTTTGAAAAACGCTGAGGACGTGGCAGAAACGCTACGACAGTTTTAAAAATGCCAACAGTAAGCTGATGGAGGACGCGCTGTACGAACGCGTCTTAAGACCTCAGCGACCCCTCGGTCATAGACAGTCAGCTAAAAAACAACATGTCTGCATACCACTTCCAAACTTTTCACATTTGTCGAAGAAGCCAATTCCATATCAGCAAAAAGCTATCGCTTGATAGATGTGACGTCCCCTTTGTGAAGTCTGCGAGACATTCATCGAATGTGCGCTAACAGATACATGATTTTATGCGGAGCGGCCTTCTAAACTCCGCATAGTTCGGCCAGTTTGTCATGAAAAAGTGCTCTTGAAACCGGAAAACTATGGTGCCTGCAGCTCATCATCGAAGCAGATTAGACCACTTTTTTCAATTGAGAATTGCGGACAGTTCCTCCGTCCATTTTCAACTTGCAGTAGTGTCTGGCAAGGAAATCTCCTCGGTTCCGCTTCGTGTTTCACATACACTGACGATGTTTTCGACAACAACCTGAGTAGTGTTAAGCTGCTCGATGATGACCTCGAAATTTACTAATCATTGCACGATCCTGCTCACGCCTTTCACATTTTGTAGAAGGGCCCTCACCTATTTGTTAGATGATCGGAATTTGGCAGCTGAATGTCTTCCATGAGGAATGTTCACTGGTCCCTATCAGTATTTGATGTGAATGTTTCCTAAAGCTAAGTCATAAGGTGGCGCTATTTCTGCCACAGATGGTGTTACAAGCAACCGTGAACTCGACCGGAGATAGGAGTTTTCCATCGCTGCTGAAAATTCGTTGGAAATTTCAAAATGGAAAAAAACAGTTCTTGGAAAAAAAGTTCTCTCTGTGCTCCGTTGCACAGACGCATTTACCTACTGACTTTGGAATAGCGTACTCGCGCACGGCCTCTTTAATTGGTTTTTGGTATTAGATCCTCACAGAATGTCCAGAAACGCTTCATAAAATCGCTTTTCACAAAGCCTACCGTGGTACAAACCAGTTAAATTATATTATGTGAGAACAAATCTCTAACGAAATAAAGCACATTATAGTTCNATAGCGTACTCGCGCACGGCCTCTTTAATTGGTTTTTGGTATTAGATCCTCACAGAATGTCCAGAAACGCTTCATAAAATCGCTTTTCACAAAGCCTACCGTGGTACAAACCAGTTAAATTATATTATGTGAGAACAAATCTCTAACGAAATAAAGCACATTATAGTTCGACTTGATTCTTTGTTATAAAATTGCGTGCAGTTTTTCCAATATTCCGCTGTTAGAAACATTTTAGCTTGCCGCTTTCCATAGTTCACGTAGATATAAGTTTCACTACGCGAACACATGTTGCAGCACAAATATTTTCAACTTTATTAATACGCAAGCGTGGAATCTGCTTCCTGTCGACACTGTTCATGCACTCACACGTTGAACCTTCACAAAGTGGCTGAGCCATATCAAATGCACACTGCCACCGTTTGCTCAGGCTGCAGCTATGCGAGCGTTTCTCTCTCCCATGAAGTTCATGCTCACAAGCCTGTTGTATATTCACCCATTCCGAGAAATTAAAATAAAAACAAATAGAGGAATTGCGCTAATAAAGTGTACTCGTAAATGAACACTCGTTTCAACAAAACTGAGGCAAGAAATGCTTCCTGCAGCAACCTGAAATTTCCTGGTGCGTACTGTGACGACCCACATCAAGTTCGTAGGAAATGAGAATGAAATTACATAGCAAAGGTAGCACCATACTTTCAAAAACAGTAATACTTACAAAATATCCAATAGATCGCCCTAATTGCTGACGTTCCTCCGCAGCCAATGTTACTTTTGGGGATGTACCATAGAGCGGCGAATTACTTGAAGCGGCTCCAAGAGAACCGCCAGGAATCCGCTGGGATGGTGACATCATCCTCACGCCATCATCCGGCTCGTTTCGTTGAACCTGAAACTGTTATTCCACAGCACATTTACCAAATTTCTTCGAGTGATAAATCCGCTTCAATAGAGTCCATTCCGATCCTCTCACCATTCGACAGAGACAGAATTGTTTCAACTGGAATGCGAGTTGCAGAAAAGTATACCTTACCAATAAATCAAAGGTCTCGAATAGAATGCTGCGTCAGAAAACTTGTAAAATAGACGATTCATCGTTAGCAGAGAGATACCGAGCACGTCAGATCTTCTGGAGATGTTAGGAACATGGAATATTCAACTGCCGATTTAATGAAGTATTAAAAACTCGGTGTTACTTCTACTCAGCAAAATAGAGGCTTCGCAGGTGGTCAGTAGAGGTGGCAATGTTTTCACAAATGAAGTGAAAATTGCGAGATTCTTTATTTAAAATATAAAATGTTTTTTGCTTCCATATTCCTATGATAATTCGCATGCTGCCCATTCATTTTTTTTTTCCTTTTTTTGGCAAATCCACTGAGAATGACAGTCTGAAGCTTCCAAAATTTGTTCCAGATCACATTTTTTTCCAAAGATTTTCTTGAAAATCTTTGTTTTTGTGAAGCAGACACTTTGAAACACACCGAAGCAAAAAACAGTCTGTGGGTTAACACTGAAACAGTTCAATAGCGTCGAGCCTGGAGCCCCTTGGATGGAGCAATTCCGACGAAAATAGAAAAATAGGCTAAAATAACCTCCCCGTTACCAGAAACGAGCAGAGGTCAGCTACAGTAACATTTGCCACGTGCTCTTAAAATGGGATTCGATTCTTTCGCTACTGCAGCTAAACACTCATCAAGTCACGCATCGAGCCTCGAAACGCACTGCTTTATAAACCGCTATCAATTTTACGATGTTTGGCTGAAGTGTCTGTCGTATGTCACAGAGACCAGCTACCCGAATTTTTAGAGTGAGAGAGGAGGTTTCTCGCGACGGATGTTCGTCAGATCGTTTCCTTGGACATTCAACGGACGTTGACATGCTGAAGAGTTGGTGACAGATGAAAGCATAAGTTTTGTTTACAGACTCCAATAACGAACGAATAGGGCAATCTGCTGCGAGAGGACGTTTCCATAGTGACAACAACAAGCACACCCCTTGGAAGAGATCAATGATCAACTTGCTTCAGAGAAACGAAAACAGCATCATTCATTTCAAATGCCATCAACCTTCCTATCATTACAGCAACCCTGTCCGATCGCTTCCTGATGTTTTTCCACTTTCTCATTATAACAGATTTGCCTATAAAAACTGAAATCTCTGCATATAACACTATATCACATTTATTCCAAAAGAATACTCAGTTCTTTTAGGTATTATCAAATTTCGAGTGGTTCTTTATTTCAAAAAATGCTGCCAAGTTCTTTCTAAAACTCGACCGGTAGCTTTCTAACTAAAGCAACACAGTGCCCTATGTCTTCGTCGTAGAATTCACTGAATAAACTTCCAACTGCAACCGACAAAACAGCAGGTATTATGGCATGAATCGAAGCATTTATATCATTCACCGAAGCAGGCAATAGAATGAAGAACAATCCTAATACAGGTGCAGCGGTACCGAAAGAAACAAAGTCACAAGTTGAGACGCTACACAGAAGCACGATAAGCTGGATATGAAAGCTGCAGCGCATCGATGGTCAATTGCAAAATGAGCAATAAATAAGGTGTTTATTCACACGGCGCATCGTTAGTTATCCATTGTTTAGGTGCAGCAGCAGCACAAAAACCTCCGCGTGTGAAATTTCTGCACTGCAAACCACTGCACAATAATAAGCCTATATTTCTCGACTCTGTTGCTTGGAAGGCATGTTGCAAGACACCGACTGCAATTGCAGTTACCGCCAGGTTTTGTGCGAGGATAGAAAGTTACCGCGGAGCAGTGCCTCTCTGCCTCCCCATACCTCTTCCATCGCTTCCTACCTCAAAGTACAACATACCACCGCTACTGAAAACAAACAATTCTAATGCTAATCACAAAACTGAGAAATTTTTGTAGACCAAAAATGTTGGGCGAAACATTAAACACCCATTACTTCAACAAGAATGCCTCTGACTAACTTCTTTCGCTTCTTTTACAAGAATTGATCGGAGAAATACGGTATATCTGATCTCTTTGCCACAGCTAGTTACGATGAAAAAAAAAAGTAACAACCATTATCCACTCAAATAAAAGAGAAGGATGAAAAGGGAGGGGGAAGCGACCACGGAAAAAACATTAGACTGAAGTGGCAAATGTATGAAAGCAACTCCGAGATGAGAAGGGTTGAGGTGACCGAAGCCTTCGGCCTTTGATTGTAAATCACCGAAAAAAAAAAAACGACTCAGAAGTTGTGAAGCAGATAGAAGAAACTTGAAAGGAATTCAAATTTGAAACGCCGATTCTAGGAAGGCGCACAATAAGATGCTTTGTTCACGGGTGCATTGGCAGCAAAACTTCCTTGCTAAAAAAGAAGAAAATAATGCAGGAAAGCCGTTTAGAATTATGAGAGAGGAGAATAAAAACTAGGTAAGACGAGAAACTCCTTCTCAACTCCCTTCCCCCCCCCCCCCCCCCCCCCCCCCCCCCCCTCCCCCTCTTCCTATCCCTTGTTCGCGCGGATGGCAGCGAAGTTGAATGAAGCAGAAAGAGATGCAGTACGGTAAGCAGTTTTGCCCAAATTCTGCTTTTTGTTTTTGATAGAACCAACGATTCCATAACTAGAGGTGGTGTTTATTCGAAGAGTCGATTCTCTGCCAACGCGCCAATAAAAATCATTTTCTACGCACTCCTTTTATTGGAAAGCAGTTGTTGTTGAGAATAGATTGTGGAGCGATGAGAGGAAAGAGTTTAATGATCGGAAGATTTCGATGAAATGACACTTCTATTCTGAATTCCGCATGTGTCCATCGAGAATTTCAAGCCAACGGGCTTTTTATTGTAGAAAGCGTATCGAACACTATCAAAAGGCGGCAAAGATTCTTCACTGAAAATCATCAGCAAACAAATTAGAAATGAACTTCTCCTCAACGGAACTTCGATAAATGACGTTCTCAAAAGCAAAGTTGCAGAAGCAGCAGAACGGTTAAGAAATGAGATCGTGTAATGAGGAAGACGAGGAAAAGTAGGGAGAAGCAGACAACAAAAAGGGCTCAAAGAACTCAGAATCGTCTCATGCAAAAAAATTAATCCCCATATTTCATCACAACCTCAACGCATATGTTGCAAACTCTCCAATTCAATTCCATCTCAGTATCGAAGGTTGTAGGCTACCTTTGTAGTCTTTGGAGATATACAAATTTGGTACAAAATTCTTTTCCAACCCAGTCCTTCCTCCAACTCAATCAGCCTCTCTTGTCAAAGTGGTTGGCGTAGACCCTCTGAAGTACAATCCCCTCTTCTCGTCTTTATGAAGTGTTATGCAAACTGGAGATTCAACCTCTTCCCACACATGCTAGGTAACATACATTACAGAACGCAACTGACATCAGATCATACACGTGCTTTGGACAGCATATGGAACAGTGACGCATCATACAGTAAACAAAGTTCAAAGGTTTAATCGTCGCACTGTGTTTCATAGTGCATATTTGAGAAATGATATCGCTTCACAAACAGCATTAACTCTATCATCGATAAGCTTGCAGATACTTACGAGAATGGTTTCCGGTGGTAGATGGACGAGCCTGTTCCCAGAAAATGTTATGGGCTGCTTGATTATGATAGGTGAAGAACGAGCCGATTCACCTGTAAGCACAACGCATCAGTGACTGGAGTAACTACATAAGCTCTTATTCGTTTATGTAGTGGAAGCTTCGCTGAGTCCAAAGTTTTCACATGTTTTCCTTCTTTCCGACGTTGAAATGAAATAAAACAGCTACACTTTGGCACAATATGGAGCAGACCTAAGCACATGAACGCATGACAGCTGCTGATGTGTTATCGTTTTGAATTCTCTTTGCCACCGCTTTCTTCGAAATAATTTACTCAGTCCGTACCATTTTGTTTCCTAGAGGAAAATTCAACAATTTCTTAAGTGTTGAGGTGTTGCAATGTCTGGGTTTTGGTGCTGAATGATCGAATTTAAACTGATGTCGCATATGTTGACTTTATCTAAATAATTGACACTGCCAAACATGATCCTTTCATGGTATACCAGGGTAGCCTTTAATTGGATTCGTTTTTTTCTGAGTGCTCGAAACCTTCGAATTAAATGGACAGATCGCTAATATAGCGTCAGTAAGTCTGCACATCAAATCCGTAAAGTCTGCACGTGAAATCTCTAAAAGTGTGCACATCAAATCTGCTCTATAGTGAGTTTCATGAGACCGGAAAACAATTTTTGATTAGAAATTTCACAAACGGTGCGTTCCGTAGAAAGATTTTGATGGAATTTTGTGCTAATTGAGTAAAATCGACGATCACCTATGCTGAAGTGTAGATGCACACATCACGTCAACAGTCCTTTCTAAGGCAGGACCTTCCTTGTTTCTCCTATGAAAACAGGTTTGTCAATTCATCGATCGGCAAAATTGCCACAGTGTCAGCATTACCACGATCGTACCCATCACCACGAATTTACAGTGGCGAAACCTCAACATACAAAATTTCTTCACACTTGTAAATCAGCTTAGATAAAAAAAAGAGCCAAAATCTGAACCCTAGCAATGCAATCGCCTCCAAACAATCATTATAGTTTTTACACGAAGTCAAGTTTATACGAAATCCAGGTTGAGTGTTTCTGCAGAGGCAACAAACGGAATAAAAGATGAAAACTGAGCGAAAACTTTTTTTAAAAACCTCAGTAGAAAAATGTCCACTCAGGCATCCTCCGCAATTGATCACCACCACAAACTAAGTGGGGAAATACAGATGAAATTATGAGAGTTAGGTCAACACAAATGGTTTCCGTTATGATTACAGCACGGTAGTAAACACACGAAAAAAAAATTCCCTTCTAAATCAAACGACATGGAGAACAGCTTGAGAAGTTTACTAGTCGAGTTCTCGCGGTTTTCTCAAATATTTCTTGTCGCAGAAATAATACACTCACTATGTTCATCTCCTTCTCCCTCCCGATCCTCCTCTCTACATCACCATCCGTCCAAACTCCTCAAATTTGGATATTCAAACTTAGCCAATCATGACCACCAATGCTCCAACTTCCAACTTTTTCACCTTTTCCCTATTTCGAGAAAAAGGAAAAAAAGAAGCCCATTCAAAAGAATGAAGGGCGGTATGCTTCAAGAATATTATAAGAATTATTGTTGTGAAACAGAGCAATTCTAATAGGGAAGTTGGAGAAGAACTCTACGATCACTACAACATACAGAGAGTAATAGCGAACGCTGAGCTCTATGACTGCTTTCAGCAATGAATCACAACGTTTTCACCACAAAAATCGTCGATCACTTTTTAAAATACTTAAGCGAAGATAATATAATCACGATGATCTGGAGTGTCCCTAAGGCATGCTGTCACAATTAAGTCATTGCAATGACTTAGTTCACACGTGCGTTAGCAAGACTTGTCCAACTCGCAATGCTTTACTAAAAATAACGTTCAGCAGAAAATATCACGATGATATCAAAGATCACGACGATTTATAGCACTCGGAGTCGCATGTGAGAAAATTTTCAAGTTGTCACCGTTTCGTCAAAATTCGGCACCTCTGTTGGGTGGTGAGATGACAAGGAAGGCGACGGCAAGAGGGAGGGGATGGTCGCAAGCTCGTCACTACTAAAATCGTGGCCCCTACAGCTAGAATCACTGTCTCCAGCCTTTAGAATCACACTGTTAGCGCCTTTCTCAAATCTGCATTTGTCCCCTCACAGCAAGCTCAATCCGCCCCATATGCCGGTGACAAATGTGCAACATCTCAGAGAAAGTTTCGGTTCTTACATATGCAAAAAGAACGACTTTGCGATATAAACGCAAAAAATTATGCAGCTTTGTGTTTCTTTGCACAACGAAGAGGGTTCACGCCAGTTCCACATAACTGTCGCCGCGAAGATGGCAATTGTGCAAAAAGCGGGTACTTTCTAATGCTGAAGGCGTCATTGTGTTTATCAAAAGTGCACAAAACGAGATTTGTTCACAAAAGATCACACAGGATAGACGTTTGAAGCTAAACATGATATATGATGCCTCCAGCGAAGTGCGCCACTGACATTACTCGATATCGAGTACATTAGTAAATGAATGGGGAATTAAAAAAGAACTGAACAAGCCGCAATCTGACGCTTGTGACATCTCGACATAACGCTGAATGCCATTGTTCTTATTTGTTCACATTGATCACATTGAACAGCTGTGATTTCATCGACTTCGTCATTGTCTCCATCGATGCAGCTGGCAATTTTTCCATCTTTCTCGATCCTGAACCCGCCGCGTCCTAGCAGTGCCATGTAGAAGTCGAAACCCCATCTTGTTGGCAGTCTGCCGCGTTCTTGCTTTCCATATTGCCGTGGCCAGTAGTACATCACCTGGTGGCCGGCCTGCTGGCGACGTAGGTTTCGGTTATTCGGAGTTTCCTTCTCCTAGCCTTTCTTCTTCCACGAAGTACCTGCAAGGCAGCAGGGGCTGCGATCTTTTTCGGCGGATCGTACTCGCCGTGATGCGAAACCGTCATTGGGTAATGTGACCATTTATTAAGTGTTGGCGCGCCACCGCCAACCCCAGTCACACCCTGATGAATTTCGCCATCGGTTGGTTCACACCCGCTTATTTTGCATATTCGCAGGCGACCGTCATATCTGACGGTCCTTTCGTGACCCTTCCACCACGTCGAGCTGAGCGGCAGGAAACACGACCGCTCAGCAACCGCTCACCGACACTGACAACCGTTCTTATTTGTTATTACTTGTTATTATTTGCTATTATTTGTTATTATTTGTTATTACTTTATCAAGGACATCTCTCTTCAACTCCTATTGTGGTGCTTAGCTTGTACAAACATTTTCAGTCGCTACGATCGGTGAGCAGAGGTATGGCAAACCCGATGAAGCGCCACCTCATTTGCCCGTCCACCTATTAGCGTCTCGATCTGACTTTCATTCAGCAGAAGTGCGCAACATTCATGCCATTCTATGCAATATAGTCCCGTGTATGCGTCTGCATCACCTATTAAATGCTTTGCAATCTGAGCCACTCAGCAGTTTTCTAATGCGTTGGTACTTTGTTATGGGTACTGGATTTCGATGCGGTCATGACCGTAATTGTAAATGATGAGGATGAAGAGAGTACAGGCGAATGAGAACGCATGAAGGGATTTTGATTAGTATTGACTACTTCAGGATGGTATAACTTGTCTGGATCCGAACCTACACCTCACCTCCAACCAATGTTAGTTAAACTTAAACGAAGGTAGTGACCGCGGTCAGTTCTAACTCTCGAATTGCTACTTAGTATTGCATCTTAGCGCTCAAGTTTCTCGATGAATGCAAGAAATTTCAATGAAGAAACTTTTTCGGTTACTGCAGTTCAGTCATCAGACTCGAAGGTGATATGCTTCCGCTTCCATAAGATGTTTGTTAGTTCCTTCCTCCTCAAACAAGCCCAGTGCTCGCCAACTTCCTCCTTACCACGCATCCGGGAACCGTGGAAGGGCACCGGAAATCGGAGGCGACACCTATCAGGGCAACAACTCACGGGAAATGATGAAGCTCACTCTCATGATGAGATTTCACCAGTAGCGAGAATATGCCCGGATGAGCCCAGAAAAATCAAAGAAGCCTACCTACTGGTTAATTCGTAGAAGATGGAGCTGAAATTTTGAGAAAAGAATCCGAAATGAAGTCGGCAACAACTCGAGGAAATTTTCTCTAGACAATTTTTAAGGCGTGACTTGACAAAGTGCGCAGAGAGAAAAAGCGCATCTTCATGCACAACGAAACAGTCCGTACATCAGATTTTTGCAGTAAGCAATTTAAAAAAAAAGAGCAAATGATGGAACGACTCGGAAGCTGTTTATAAGCTACTGAAAGCTATTGTACCATTAAAACGACAGGCTGAGACCAGCTGAGAGGAACCACCAACACTCAGGACTGACATGCAACCAGCAACAAAGCTATGCCAATGTTCTTCGGGACGAAACGCCGTGCTATTCACTGCTAGTTCGAATGGTCTCACAGCGATCATTACTTTATGTCATGTCAAATGGCATTTTCATTCCAGTTGTTTCAGAATTCTATCATCGGAATTTTCCGTGCCTAAATTTGTGGGTCGTCTTACCTAGAACTCAACCTGGTATAACGGTTGTCGAAAAGTAGTACATCAAGACTCCAGGTTCTATAGCCATCGCACTTACCTCCTACCGTTAAAGAATGCAATTTTTATGATAGCTGGATGTATCCGCTGTATCATTTGTGGTTGCGCTGCCGCACCAGTGTTAAGAGGTGGAAATATGGCAACATAACCTCTGATGCTTTGTTGCTGAGGTTTAATTGAGCGGATTTGACACAAGATGTTAGGCACGAGCAACAACGTCTGCAATGCTTATAGAAGGTTATAGCTATATCTGTTGACCCAATGAACCTACATTTTGCATAAATCCCCTTCGTTTCAAATGATTATAAGTTGCGTATTCAAAACATGGACGTTTGAAATTTTATTTCGTTTTTTTCTACGAACTATTGTCATCATCATACTGCATAATGTCAGCGATGTTGTTTGTGGATTACCTTCACACATACACTGTTGAAGTGAAGCGTAATAAGTTGGCAAAATGTGATCTCTGATTTCAAAGGTTGTATATAACGACATTTCCCAACTGTACAACCACTATAGCTACTCAAGACTTTCAAAAACATAAAACACGTTGCAAATGTGGCCTTAGGAGAAAAAAAACGAGCAGCTTACCAGAACTATTCAATCCGAGTGACCGACTCGCCTCCTGTCGAGAAGCTTCATCCCTAGAGCTCATACGGAATACCTGATGTCGGTAAGCAGCACCAAAATACAAGTGACAGTAGTTACGAAATCGGAATCGATATCAACCTAGATCAGTGAAAAAAGTCGACAATCAGGAAAGTGGTCGTGGACAGCACAAGCTGATATCGGCGCGATCAGCTCGTTACATAACTGGATGCAATAAACAGACAGCAATTGCGCAAACATTCGGAAATCACCGAAAACCCACTTTCTCGGCGAAAATGAATAAAAGAATACTCACTAGCCCACCATTTAAAACGGTGTGATCGTCAGTGAATTATGCCATCGTATTTGATGGATTCTCCAATACCGATCACGAGGAAGTTTCGAGATATTACCACTGACACAAAGGCGAGAGCTTTTGGCACCAGTATGAGCAATGAATGCATTGAGGAGAAGCCTGCGATAAGTTACTGAAATCTAAGAAAGCGTGCAGCCATAGAGATTTTTTAGGCGAGTTGGCTAGTGCAAGAAGATGTTAATTCTCTTTCAATAGACTACAGTATGTGCCTAGATGTGGAAATTCTGAAGAGGAACATGTTGCATAATGCTGAAACAATTAATGTGAGGTGGTCAAATATGAGACACTTGATTGTTGACGTAGACAGTGGCAGCGATGACTCCAACTTCCCCATCCGAAAAATATATAACGATAAAGTATTCTACTTCGGAAAGATGGTGCCTTTAAGAAATCTATCGGATTTTTGGAAAAAGAGAATGATAAATCTACATATTCCGCTTAAAACGGAAAAATCGAGCGAACATTATCCAACATAAGTGGATCCACATCGCACATCGTTGCTGTATAGATGTTCGAGGCCTTTGGATTGAGATCAGAGTGTGCAGCTATCTTGCAATCTGTTGTGGTTCGTCTGTTAGGTCTTATACATAAACTTCTACAACCATAGCCCACCTACCGAGACGCAAAAGACCCCGAAGCCTTTTGATCAACCCTTTCCCTTCCTCATCCTATTATCAATGGACAAATGAAAAAAACGTGAGAGTGCTTTGTTGAGCCTCGCACATCTTCCTCACCGTTTCTACACTTTACGATAACTCGATAAAAGCACCGGTCCAATCAGAGGAATTAATCACATCGACAAACCAACCAACTACCTTCGATCGACTGAACATTTGTAGCTCGCATAAACAAAAATTCGACCAAAATATTGGAATCTTTGCCAAAAGAAAGGCTACTAGTCTCGCGTCTCAAGACCGGCATGCGACGATTACAGCATTTAATCTCTGCGGAACATAGGTAGAGAAGAGCGAAGCAAGAGAAAAGGTGAGGGGCGATGAGTCACCTGTAATCAAATCAGTCAAGATAAAAATGGCAGTCCTCGGAACGCATGTGCACTCTTGATGTGTGGCAAGTACTACGCGTGGATGGCAGTTTGTTTTCTTCAAATTTAGAATGGTTATTAGAATACTTGCTTTAAAATTGCGCTGGAAGTCATTACTCGGGGCACATTATTCACTTTGTGCTCACGAAAGAAAACGGTTCCAATTATCAAACCTCAATCGGGCAAATTGAGTTCGCAATTCTAGTTCGAACCGGATTCACCTCGTGGGAGACATACTTTAGATGTAGAGATTGAAAAAATTCAGAGCTCGTGGTTGAACTTCAACAACATTAAGCGGAACGCATGTGCGATCACGGACTGCCAAATGTCGGCGGTCAAGCTGTTTAATAATTGAGCCGAAATTTGGACACGAAGAAAATTTGGGTCAAAAAATTTTTAAAATCGTTCATGTAACGATAGGGCACTAATTTGAAATACCGTTCTTCGACAATCCAAAAGTCGGAGTTGAGTTATCTGGGCATTGAGCAGTGATGGCGAATGTAGAGCTGCTTAGGCAAATAGCTAGAACGTGTGCACTACAACATCATGCAGATAATCGGAAATAGAGGGCTCAAGGATTTCGATTTCGAAAAATTATACAACGAACTTATTATGACACCTTTTCTGGACTCTTTTCAATCGCGCACGGGTCCGGACTGGAACCTATAGCAAGATATTCGGACATATCACAGTTTGCATGAAAATATCACAGTTTATATCCATTCGACGTAACTGCTTGCTGAAAACGCAATTGCTCCCATGCTGCTGTTAAACAATGACAACATACGAAGTGCAAGTAGGTGACGGTGATATCAGCGCCATGGATTTTTTTTAGTACAATAGTGCTCATTCACTCTCCATAGAAGATTAGGTAGAGCACTGAACGTGTAGCGCATTCCAAAAGATAAGCATAGGTTTACTGTACTTGCGCCTCACTGCACTTTCGTAGATTGCTTGATGATGCAATTGAGCTTTCTGTTGAAAGTATGACTATGGAGTACTTGCATCTGAAATCAACTTGAACTTTTTTGTTGGGAAACTTCTGATGGGAAGATAAAAGGATTCCGAGCCGATAGAGAGAGATATAGTGAAAGAAATATGCGTAATTTTACAGATAGGGGGTAATTGTTGCTGGAATAACTGACATTTAGCAGTAATGATGAGTTTTAAACATTTTCTCGCTGAGGAAACACGAGCTTCTGAATGAGAAATCAAAATTTTCTCCCCGACCAGATTCATTGAATAGTTACGACCCTTCATACTTCCTTACTTTATTCATACGTAAACCGTGATCGACAATTTCGTTACAAAACACTTCGTTACAAAGTCATGAAAAGAGTCAGTAATTTATCACTGGTGTGCGAGGTTCCGAATCTCACAAACCAAGAACTGCCCCCCCCCCCCCCCCCCCCCCCCCCCCCCCCCCCCCCCCCCC
>JAARMF010001133.1:13705-34381 GCA_022844705.1 Toxascaris leonina | reverse complement strand
CCCCCCCCCCCCCCCCCCATTCACATCTTCCTCCCTCCCCGGTGCAATCAGCATACTTTGGAGGTTCAGGGCGCCCAAAACTGAAGGTCCCTGAACTTTCGTGCGTCAGACGAGACTTCCTGACAGCCAACAGCGTGTGTCAGCCGTCTGGGCTCGCTTTATTTATTCGAGCAACTAAATCTATGACAATTTTTTTAATGTGCTAGCTTAAGAAAGTGGAGAACTATCATTGGCTCTGCAATTGATAATATGACAAAGCAGAACAACGGAATGACACTTGGACGAGTTGTGAAGCAAACGTGTTTACGGTACTTCGATTATGACATTCCTATGCAATGGCCGTTTAAACGAAACAACGAGCAATGTGATGTGCGTCTAGCCTGCTATAATCACATTCCCTGCTCGCTAGAAGGGGCGGAGGGAGATGGCGTTCGCATTTTCAGGGATTCCTGACGACTGGCCAATAGCTGCAAGCCAATGGAAACTGCAAAGGGCTTGGATCTTTGGGAAAATGTGGAAGAAAAATTGTTGGAAAATGTAAAAGTTCGAGCAACGGTATAGGTAATGTCTGCTCGTTTGTAATGCCACTTTGAGGTATGAAATGAACACATTCAAATAACTCGAATGTGAAGGAGAAAAATTATCTTCGGATGGAGCGAAGGAAGCTGCATTAGACAGCGAATAAATGTACTCTGATCGAAACGAAATACTCATATACGAAAAGCATTTTTCGTATGCCTTGCTAGCGGGATAAATTCCACGAAGAGAGAGCTTTCATGAATGTACAAGGGCAAGTTGGGAAGCACATAATTGCAAGAATGTGAGAGATGTGGAAAGAGAAGAAAAGAGGTAGAGAGGGGTGCAGGTGAAACTCAACAGACTTAATCATTAAGTCCTCGAATGAAACCAGTCAAGGTGGCTCTTAGATATATGAACATCGTGTGCCTCAGCATTGTTCTGAAGAAGGCTTTTCCGGATGTGAATGACTCTGCCTTGAAAACTATGGGAACGCTGTTTCTAGAGCACGTTTTACATAGTAATTGATGCCGGTGAATCCTTAGCTCACATTCCTAGACGAATCAGCAGATGCCTTCGAGGAAGGCGTCAGAAAAGCGCTTCACGATTTCGTTGCACAGAATCAGATGCATTTCCGTTCTGCGATATTTTCAATACAAATTTTCAACTAACTCCATAAGCCAGGTGAGAAGTATGTGAGAAAAAATTTAAAAAATATAGTTGAAAGCTTTCAACAGTCCTCACATGAAAGGCGAACTGAGAGAACCGTACATCCTTCCAGTGTGTTCGAAAATTTGTTGGTTGTGTACTAGTCATGCCTCACAGTACGGTTCGAGACACTTATGTCATAATGCTCGAAGAATGTAATTCGCAACCTTTGAGGCTTCAAAAACCTCAGATCAGTACAAATTTCAGTGAACATTGCAGCAAATTTCACACCAAGATCACAAATCCCGCCAACAGCAGATGATAACAAAACCAAATCACTTAAATTCATTGTGAAAATTTAGATGCAATGTAGGGCAATCTCGACTGAATATGTACCGCTGTACAGTCTTAACTCTCCACAGAATACATCATTTTGGAAAACTTGTATTCGCTTGAGGGATCATCGGAAATATCGTTTTTTAGTGCAAGAAGAGAAGTACTCCTAAAATACTTCCTTGGTGGACACCGCTGATATTTTTGCATTGATGAAAGAGATCAGCTTATCCTTACTCTCAATCGAAGTCATGGCTACCGATTTTATTGCTGAGCTTGGTACTGGCACTTGCCACATGTTTGCCGATAATTGTCGTTATGTTCTGATGCGAAATTCACGGAGAAAGTTGTCGTCTTCTTCAAAAATGTACGGGAAGAATTTCGCAATTGCCTGAGTTCTGGGCAACCGCGCCAATACCACTGCGCCTAAGAACACGATATCTTGCAAAACATTGAGTGTGATCATAACATATAATGCAATCTCTTCGCCATAACAAACAAGGCGCCTCTCTTGATTCTTGGCGAAGTTGGCGTATGTAGTTTGAATCTTTTCAGCGTGTCAAGAATGTTTCGGAACTCTCATGTTTACGATGCTCCAACCATAGAAATGCTTTCCTGCTACACTCTACTGACTATAGCCTATAGAAAATTAATGGTATATGAGCTGTCCAGTGGAGTACTAATCGAGCGTTGCTGACGAAAAGTGAAAAGGCTACGATAAGGCGGTGGGACAAAGTGGAATCCAGAAGCGACAACGCGACGAACGACGACGTCTGGGGAGATGAGAGGGGAGAGGGGAGCGGTCTTCCACCTTCGACGACAGTCCCCAATCAGCTAGAGCTGCTTTTATACGGCACCTTTCGAAAGATGGAATTCGATCTAAGTGGCGGTTGATCTCAGTACATCCACTGCGACTGGGAATAACATCGCAACGATTTTTTCTGTATTCTTGTGGGAAGGTGTTCTGGATTTGTGCACAGTGCTGCTTGCAGATGTACTCGTCGCGAGATAGGCAAAATTCAACGCATCATTTTCACTTTTTTCTAATAGAGCACGAATCTCGATCACTCGATTAAGAAAATTTATAAATTTGGCGAACACACTGTCGGTATCTCAGCCATCTGAAAAATAAGCTATCTAATACAAGTTCTTGTAATCACAATTCGGAAAGATGTCTGTGCTGGAATGCAATCTGCGGCACTGATTTCATAAGAAATACTGGTAAGGTCGATCGCTGGGAAGTTTCGACTAGCGTTGAGTTCGTTCTCGAGAACGACATCATTCATTAGCAAACTGTTCGGTGTATTTTTCGCTCGGATGGGATCCTCAGCCAAACTGACCAGCTTACGCTGCTTAGGAACTGCATCAAATGAGTTAAGCAAGCGAAGCAGCCAACAAATCAATAAGCCATGCAACACATATCGACAAGTGATTCAAGCTTTTCCTCGGTTTTTTAAAGATAAAAATTGGGCGATTTATAACCACTAATAAGACAGGTCTTACCAAGCTGGACATGCTTCTTATGGGAACCAAGGTGATGATTACGCATCTGATCCCTAAGGGCCAACCCGGTTAAAGCGAAGCGGTGAAAAGGCCTGCTCGCCTGGCCAGCGGGGTGGCGTCACTTATTGGCTACAACAATGCAAAACCACGGGCCTCAGTACCCTAATGGAAGCGCATTGTGATCAAGTGATCAAGTGAATAAGACGGAACAAAATCAAAAGCAAGTAACTCATAGGGGGGAAGAGGGGCTTTCGCCTAGGCTTGAACTGCTTCAGAGAGTTTATATGCTCGCATCGCAACATCACCGCCACTCTTCGTTTTCGCTAAACAAACTTTCCAAATCAGAATTAATGTAGCTCGTTTCACTTTCGCGTCCAACTTATTTCACCAAACAAACGCTTTCATAAAAAACGCTGAAGGAAGGGTCGTTTGAAAGATATGAATCTGCGAACTCATTTGCACGCCGATATTCCGAAATTAAAATCAGATCAGAGAAAGCAGTTAAAGGCATTATTTCTGGCTCAATTAATTTGACAGTGCTCCGGGTATTGAAATACATTTACTTTGACATGACCGAGCATCTGTAACGTACGTTTCAGCAAGCATCAGGTCCTACAGATTCACATCGAGCGACAGGAAAATCGTGGAGGTTTGTGGTTGGGAATCGCCGTTTTTTCTACCATTTCCACCCTCCGGCCTGTAGTGGTCGTACAGAGACCGATGCCTGACACTGCAACGTATTGAAGCGAGGACTTGGCCTTTCTAAATGGCAGAATGCACGCTGGATTCGCTCGCTGTCCTGACAGCAAGTTCCTTCTGAGGATATGAGCTTGAAACATAAACATGCCTGGATTTGGAAATACCTTGTTTTCCAGAAAATGCCAAATACGGAACGCATGTCGACGCCTCTCAGCATTGAGGTGGCCTATGCGAAACTCTTCTTTCAGGATAGCATCCACCTCTGGGGCGTTGAAGATCCTCCTCAGTAAGCACTCATCGAGCGCCACACGTCCCTGAGCGACTGCATCATGCGCCTCTTTTACAGCAAGGGAGATCAGCGAGCATTTGTGCTTCTCCCCGTACGATTTAATAGGTTTTGACGTTAGTGT
Source organism: Toxascaris leonina (assembly GCA_022844705.1). Taxonomy (NCBI): domain Eukaryota; kingdom Metazoa; phylum Nematoda; class Chromadorea; order Rhabditida; family Ascarididae; genus Toxascaris; species Toxascaris leonina. The sequence continues at coordinate 30,272 of JAARMF010001133.1, read as the reverse complement.
AGTCTCTCAATCGTGAGGTGAAGCCATGTGGTTTACAAGAGTTCCCAGTTGATCGTTCCCGACAGTATTCCATAAATTTCTGCAATGAGATAATCCTTGACAGCGATTGCCCAAATACTTGCAAATCTCGGGACAGTGAACTTTTAGGTGCGACGAATTGAGAGATTGCGGTAGCTGTTGGGTAAGGCAACTCAGCAGCGATGGGTTGCTCTGAGCAAATAGCGAAACTGAAGCTGCTTCAACACGACACGTATGAAGTTCGAAGTAGATTTTGATAAAAACTAAGAAGGGAAAGAGATATGTGTACATCTGAGAAAGACTTCGACACCATAATGCGCGTCAGCGTAAAAAAAAACTGCCTCTATCATACTTGCTTGTAATTCCTCTTCTTAGTCGCTGCAGTCGACAACCATTTATGATCTGAAAATTGTGCATTACGCTCTGTTTCCTTTCAAATTCTACCGGCTCATCATTTCTAGCCTAAGATCTCATGCAGAAGCGAAGACAAACATCTTCCGGAAAGAAGAATCGTGAAATAATAGAGCGAAATTGTTGTTTCCTTTATCACTAAGCCATAGCGGAGGAGGTTTCCTCCCCTTCTGTCAATTCGTTTTCCATCACGATGTGGGCGCTGTGACACTTGCGCCAAATACACTGCAGTCGTCTTGCTCACTTGGTGGTACCGTCACTATCGTTTAAAAAATTCCTTTGAGCAAATATACAGCTAAAGTTAATGAAAGATATGTTGGAGTAACCGAAAAAGACGTGCAGTAAGAAGGCCAACTGCCCTTCCATATGTGTAATACGCGTTTAGAAACTATCATGCTTAGAGTGTGGAAAGTGGAAGTTTTTTCGCAACGTTTCGCAGAAGATGATGATGGTGACTTCGTATCTATGTTTTTCATGCGCAGTTTCGTTCTGACTGGTTACGGCGATAGTTTTTTGACGAAAAGACTGCCTGCTGGAGGTGTCAGAAATGAAGAAATGACTGTTGGTCTATGCAAATATCGACATGAGAGAAACCGGTGACACGAGAAACGCCAGTGTCGAGACCTGTTCTCAACATTTCTTGAAGATGCAAAAGCAACGTGCATTCTAGTGGACTGCAACAATTCACGAGCATATCTAAGTAGCTACAACTATGTAATAGATCATGCTCGACGAAACTTCCCTTAAAATTTTTTTCCACTTGTCTATTTCTTATTTTGTATCGAAAAATTTCGGCCGTTAAATATGAACCCTCGTCCGTCTCCTCAACACAACTATTCAGAAATGGACGAAAAGGCGGCTGCGTTCATGCGTTCGTTTACATAATGTGCTAATCAAATTATATGTGCCGAATTTCCGGTCATGCAGAGCGGTTATGTGAAGAGAATGCATGCCCGCGCTTTCTAAGGATTGTCCTGTACATATATGTTCAGATGACCAAATTCATCTGCTGCGAGCAATGCGAAATTTTCGAGTGCAAATTTGCACAGACAATGCGTAGTACTGCAAAATCTATTAAATTTCAAGCCACCGCTCAAATACAAAGGGAATATCAGTGTTTGTTGCGCATTTCTGAAAATGGTCGGTTTTGAAGGGAAGCACACCAATAAACGTTAGATGACTGTTTTTGAGTTTTTGCACAGCTTATCTCTCTAGTACGGAAAACCGCAAAAAAAAAAATACACAGTGCCAGCATTGCGTTACTCTTCCGTACCTGTTTTAACTGCAGCTGGCCACATTTTTGAATAAATGAAGCAGCGTAGCAAATTTATAGTCTCAATATACGCTTCTGCATCTTCTTCGTCAAATTATCCAGTTTCATATATAGTCAATAAAAGGCAAAGAATGCGCAATAATCCATCCATGTTTCAGCTGATCCTCTCGCCTGTGCAGATTTACGAAATGCTCTTCTTTCTTCACTTTTTTTGGCCCGTGCAGTCGAAACAGTGAGAGATCTGTCTGTATGAAATGCGCGCTTTTTTTTCACCAGATGAGACTCATTTCGAAGTTTATGGAACGCAAGGAACGATGGTTTCGGAAATCACTTTATGATGAAAGTTATATAATCAACGTTCGTGACTTTAGTTTCAATGGTTCCTGAGTTGAAGCGAGCAGACGAGTATACACACATAGACGCACGGACACGAACAGATATGAAGGCACAGATATTACCGCTCACAAATGCGCGCTGACGTACAGGTGGGTATTCTCAAAAGCACAAAAATAGGATTGCTTCCTGGTAAGGTTTCCCTCGTCCAAGAGCACCTATTCTCCTTCATTTTCCATGCAAATATTTTAAAACCCACGTGAGATTCGTTGAGCTTGCTCGACGAATTGTTTCCAGCCTAATTCATCACTAAGGCTTGATTTCGACAAATTGAATTTCTCGCATTCAAAAGAAATAATTGTTACCTTATTGAATTAGATATTAAACATGTTGCATGAGAGAAAAAAAAACATTTTCAATCGGCGAAATCGAAATCATTTAACGGATCTTAAGTGTTCATGAGCACTGGGAATTTCATATTTATATTTTGTGAAATTTTTGATTGGCCGTTTACTTTTGAATATGTCAGGAAATGGACAAAGTCATTTAATTTTTACTCTGCCAAGAAGATTGGTTCGATATATGCTTTCAGAGGTTCTGCCAGCTGAGAAAGATGGCAGCACAAAAACTTAAAAACACTGGCATAACAACCGATCGTCTTCTCCAGAAAAACCGGACCCTCCTATAAATCAGCGGTTAAAAAATCGTTTTCACCCACACGCCATCGGCGCAAAAGCATGGAAATTCGCCTTCATGTCGCTTTCATGCTTTAACATTTCAATTGACCGATCACAGCGAAGTTGGATTTGAGAAATTAACCAATGCTGTGAAAGATACTGAACTTCATCGGCATGTTTTCTGGGTCACAGCGTGGAGCACAGAAGCAGAGAGGCAGAAATGCGTGCATATGTATGTGTGTGCCTTATGCCTTATGTGCTTGCGTAACGACATAATGCCGCCATCTCATTTTGCAAAATCTGCAAAAAGCGTGTGGAGAGAGTGACTCCACAGACTTTGTCAAAAAAAGAAATGCAACGGAGAAGAGGGAGGAGGTAAGCGGAGCACAACACCATACTCGATTCCTAAGTGAACCATAATGTGCTGCCTTTTCTTGCTTACGCTCTCTGTCTCTCCTTCTATCTCGTCGTCACTCGGATTTGACTGACATCTGCTTCTCAAGAGGGAAGCGCTTTGAAGGTCATTTAAGTCCCATCCATATCGGCGTTGTCTAGGCTGGCCTACCTGTCACATCGATAGCGTCTGCCTCGCTAAATAACTTAGATTTGATTTCATTTGCGCAGTGTGCGATTGCGTGCGCCTATCAGTACCGAGTGCTTCACGTCGGTGCGATAGACGTTCGAGTATCGAAGCGAGTTTACCGTCTTTGTGTTTGTAATCGCAGAAATTACTTCATGCCACTAACCTGTACGAAATTTATGTGTGCGTTTAACAGCAGAATACCGTGTACGTTGTTTACCAGCTTAATGTATCGTTTAGGGGAGTTCAAGTTTTCATTTACGGCCTCTGCCACCTCATGTAAAGTCGCATCCCTCCTCCTCGGTGCTCGTATTCCAGCTCATTATTGTATGCCCGTTAATGTTCTACTGTACATTAAAAAACACGAAAATGGCAAAATATGCGTAACATATCACCAACTGTAAAAGGCTTGCTTCCATACATCTAAGAACCAGTATGCTGTTTGCGTGCCTCGGCAAAATTTAGTGCAGATAATTTCCCTCCTCGATCAATAAACTTCTCGCATTTTCCCAAAATCGTGATGAATTTGCAATCCATGGTAGTTTTATTCAAAACAACATTGTGTTTTGACTTCAACTAGGTGTAGTAAATTTCCAGCGTGTGTAGTTATGAGGAATTCAAATACACGAATGATTTAGCATACTCATTGACGAATTCGCTTTCCATTACTGCAAATTTTCGAAAATCTGATATCACTTTCATAAAAAACTGACTCATGACGTGGTGAACTTTCTGGGAATATCGGTATTTAGGCATCTATGAAGTCGAGTACGATGAACTTATTGGAATTTAAAATATGCAATACTCTGTCGGTTAGCAGATTTTAATAGTGCCGAATTCGAGTATTTATTCTATAGGATTGTGTAGCACTTGGTTCCAGTGGTCACTGCTCAACCGTTGCCAAGGATATTTCCTCCAACATGTTATGAAACGTTTCAAATTTGATGAATTCATTGCAAATGAATTGCAGCAGTTGTCAGTTGTTGCAAATCCCGAAGATAACGCTCCTCAATGATTTGAAATTACCAAATTTCGCTGTCTATGAGCCAGCGACACTTAATCGAGAACGACAAAACAAACGCTAGTGTGTGAAGAGAATGTTACAAACTTTGCAGTCATTTTTTACGTTGTTCAGGAAACATGCATACTGCAGAGCTCGTTCCTGTCGCTGCGCAATGTTCATCTCAAGCTTCAGTGCAAAATATAATTCTTAGCATCAGCCATCCCTATTGGTTCCGCCTTCTATGAGTTCTTTTTCTTTAGTCGCAGTCCGCTTATGCTAGCATCTATCAGAGTCAAATTGCTGGCGAATGGCTCGTTGAGTCTCTGAAAAGTGCTTCAATCAGCACTAAATCAGACGAAAGTGGGAGTTTTGAGAACGATCTTCTTGAAAGATTTGATTTATGTGCTCAATTTTTAGCAAAAACTTTCCGAATAGCTTCGCTAACCTCCAGATATCGGCTGCTGAGATATCGAAAACGACGTTTGCGAAAATACGATTTTTGCTCCTCAGTGGTTAAAAACGTCGAATTTTAAAGCACCGCGAACTTTTTTCTTTTTAAGTGCGCGCATGAAAGCTTTCGATAACGGAAGTGCTTATGTTGTGTGAAGTAAATTTACAAAACGAGTGATCTACTTATCCGTTCGTCACTCATTCCCTTTTTTCTCTTCGCACCTTTCTCAGCGGCCATCTATTAGCTTGAAAACAAAGATAAATTTGAATTTTTGAATTATTTTCAGGCAAAGATCACAGCTGCAAAACTCCATATTCCCAAAAATTTGTGCGCGATATCCTGAATGTCATTGCAGGCTAACAAGCAGGATCGGCGTCAATACGCATTTTGTAATTCAGTGGGAAAACGCATAAAAATAGCGATTTATTCACCAGAAAATCTCCGGTTTAGAAATGATCTGCACCTGCCTATGCGAGTACAACGAACGATTTTTACGCCTCCGTCAACTGAAAAAGTTAGCCACTGATAGGGAATTTACTTCAGAAATGGTGGTGTGTTTTTCGTTTGTGATCAGTAATTACGTCGAATGGTGTCTGATACAGAAAGTACTCAATGACTTTGCTGCTTTTGAGTCATAACCATAACGTCGGTGGGAATTCAACAGCTCATGATCACTGCTACGTTACGATGCGTCTGACGAATAATAACGTCATCAAAGCTCGTTTAAAGTACCTTTCATGCAAAGTTATCATTTCATAGTAAAACGTTGGTGCATCTTTTTGCACGTTCTGCCTGTGAACTTTGAAGGTTCAAACAAGGAACGCATTAATTGTAACTGATTTGCCCATTTAGTGATGTTCATGTAATGGGCGCAAAACCATGAAAAACAGTTGTGTCATTCATAATTATTGCTTCTTTTGTCAGACGGAACATCGGAAAAACATTGATGCCAAATGATGTGCCACGCGAAAGCTGTAAATGAAAGAATGAATGTAGGATTTCGAACAACGTGGGCTGAATTTTTCAGAGTGCGTTTGAAGATTGTAAAAATTTGAAATTTTTCTCATCGATCCATAAAAGTGAAACTACAACATTTTAAATGGGGAATTGGACATGGAAATTGCAGAAGGTGAAGAATCGCATACTTGCAGACAGATCGTGATCGTGCACAGAGTGCGAGTGTTGCATTCGATCGCTAGATGCGACAAACTCGTTTTCAGCATCACTCGCGCTTGCATTGTCGCCTTGTATGCACGTCGACGCTCATCCAAAATGCTCTCCCAAAACTGTCGCATCCTTTCGCTTCCTCCAACTCACTCTCCCCACTCCTCCATTTTTCGTATTCCTTCTCTTGCTTGTTTATTAAGTCTGAATGGCTTAACATCACTCATGAACCGCTTGCGAAAAAATTGTTATTCTGAATCCAAATATGCGTGCGATCATTTGTGCCTATTAGGACCTCGATAGGTGACGTATCACATGCTTTTCATGTGATGTAGCGATAATAAACGAGGTCACTCGGCAGATTTCTGTTTTAATTGATCTCAATGTGCCGTAGCAGCGTTTATGAGTTATTGAAATAGATACTTTCTTGCCACATTACTTTTTATGACTGCTGGAAGTGAAAATGTTTTGAATTCTTCCGAGCTTTACTTTAAAAAAAGCAAAATTTTCGAACAATAAGCAATTTATGTAAACAACAGCTCCTTCGACACGATATCTTTGTGCAAAGCAGAAAAATGTCCGCTGGTGGCTGCCCAATCGCAGTTGCATTTTTTTCATATTTTCACAGGTGCTCACTTCTGACTGATTTGTTTTTAGCCATTTATCAGCGTCGTTTTCTTCGATCTTTTTTCGACTGCGATAAATGTTTTCTGTTGATTTTCTCAAGATCTACATAGCAAAGAAACACGCACTGTTTGAAGTCATTTTATGGTTTTTTTCATGACTCTAACAACAGTTTTCTAGTTCCCGCTACTGAAATTAGCGACTGCAAGTATTGCATATCTGATCGCATCGTCAGCGTTGATCAAAGCTGATAAACTGATTGCTGACAGTTATTTTCCAGCTTCAATTTGCTGGCATTTTGCAGAGTTGTAATGTATTTGCGAAAGGTTCCCATGCTAGCAACTGGAACAGAAGGCGACTTCCCTCTACATCGTTTTTGATACTTTTCCTTCAGAAGTCACCTTGCTCGCTAATTCCACTTATCAAGAGTTTAGGAATTTCCCATAGATGTATCGCTTCGGCGTTACAGCCGAAGAAAAAATTTAGCCACATATGCTCACCGATCTATTCGAAGTTTGTGTGTCGACGTTGTTATGCCGAAGGCTGTGGTTTCCTTGGTTTCACTGTGATCGTGAGATCACAGCAATCATCACTTTGAGCCTTGCTCGAAGCAAAATTGCAACATTCAACTCGAGTTTTCCAGACTGAGAAAATGCACAAAGATTTGCTGCTCCCAGCAAAAACGAAAGGATAAGCTTTCTTTATCGAAGCATGTCTCTATCATTATACTTGCTTCAGTTAACCTAGGCTCCGTTGTTTTTTCATGCGCTCTAGTTGTTTCATGAATTGTGTGACGCTTAATTGTCGTCTTTGATGCATTGGATCTACGCTTTGTACAGGTGTATACAGATACTAAGCAGTTTGACTCAAAATTGGCAACGGTTTCCCCGCGCATAACGGGAACGCCGATCGCTAACTAGGATATCTTTACTCTCTGGAACAATTTTGATTCTTTATCGGTATTCATGAGATAGAGCAGCTATGGAGCACTCATTCAACACTAAAATGCAGAAGCGCCGCCGATTGTCATCAAAGTAGTGAAATAATACTGTTTCATAAAGACACATCGTGGATTTTGCTGAACGGCGCTTTTGGTTCGGCATCAAACGATAATGCCATTCTACAGTCTTGATAGGCTTCACCCGATAACGAACGGCGATGATGCGTCGCAGTGATTATTCCAGAAATCGTAGGCGGTGGATGCGCTGGCTGATTCAGTTGTCGACTATTTAATAGTTCATGGTGGGCGGTTGTCTCGTGTCGATTTGCGATCGTACGACCTTCTTTTTGGTCAGTGCGCCGTCTTAATTACATAAGACAAGATGTCTTATTTCTTTATCAAGCACCCGATTACAACTGAATTCGACCGTACACGCCAGTGATTGCAATCGATCGATTCGGCCGACCGAGCATCGCCAAAAATTCTTAAGCTCGATCGATTTTCATGGACCGAAATTCGGTTTCCACTTTTTTTGCTTCCCTTGCACCTGAAATTCCATTCTGATGTGGCGCAAGGCATCTCTGAAATTTGCGCTGTCTGTACCAAATATCTCGGATCAGTAACCGATTTTGAGTTAACTTGCAGCCGAATGAGTTCTATTAGTTATGTCTATTTCGTCCACGCTATCAAAATTCGCTTTGTGGTTTCCTTCGTGCTGTGCACGTATATTCCGATTGTTGAGCTGGTGACCAGATGTTCACTGACAAAAAGCAAACGAGGCTTCCGGACACCATGGTTTCCAACCTGCTATTGTTGCGCTAATTCTTGCTCAAAGGAAGCTATTGCTATATTTTGCGAGGCGAAATACTCTTCGAGCAGACTTGTAAATTAATCGGCCGTTGGCTTTTCAATTCTGGATTATCTTCCGAATATTGTTTCTGCGGTTCCACCCTCTAATATGCTTTTCAACGAATTTTACAATGTGGCTTTTGGTAACGGACATGGGACTACTCAACTTGTCTGCAGCGTTTAGTGTTGCCGTTGTTTATCTTCTTTTTTTTTTTCAAGTTTCTGATGCATAAACCATTGTCGTTCTCAATCCGTTATCCATTTATTCTTTTGCCGATCTTGTTGGCAAAGATTATGAAATGTGCTTGAAGTTGTCAGATACAGTTTTCCGCTACCTCTGCAACAAATACTTTTTAAAGGTCCTTTTGTTGCAACCAAAATTTGGCTCTCATTTTCAGATCGCCTTCGAAATCCCTGTCGACCGAATGCTTAGTGACCCACACTTTGAATATGTTTAGCTGTTGCGTTCATCGTATAAGCTAAGGGCATGTGGCAGAACTAACTGTCACCAAAAGGAGTTACCGATTAGATAGTGACCAGTGAAAGTGCACTGGATTCATCGGGTGTCGCTGCTGCTCGATGAGTGAATCATCTTGACTCTTCGTTTATGCAACAGGCCTTTCCGGTTCGGCCACGGATGCTGTCTGAAGGTTCTGCACGCACCTGAGACCGTAACCTAATAAGATTTTGTTTTCTCGGCTTTCAAGCAAACCCTTGTCTAGTTCTTTATGCTACCTCGCTCGAAACGATTGCATATCTATTTCGGATCTCTCTCGCCCGCAATTTCAGTCACTTTAGAGATAATCCCGATCTTTGACAAAATGAAACACCCAACCATAAGTAGGCAGTATTAGGCTGCAAATGGGAGGAGGAGGGTCTTGCCGTTATCGCTTGGAGATTATGAAGCACCTTAGTGCAGCATCTTATGACGCTTTTAAAATCTGCATGAAAAGTCACACTTTTATCGCAGATTAATGCTAAACTTTCAATCCCCTATTGCACTTGAGCTTTCTTGATGTTCATAATGGCGATTTTTTCCTAGCACAACTTAGTTAGCTGCCGCCTTCTGCCAAACTTTGCAGCTGCAATTTTCCAGTTGTTAAGTTATATCCTGAGGCCGATCAGAAATTCATTAACGTGCCCTCAGCCCGTTTTCACTCTTCTCGTGCATCCTGTGAAATCGGTTAATTTGAATGCTGATCAAATTATAAATGCTAATCATCATCATATTTCATTATCTTGCCCTCCAAGTTCACTGCTTTCAGATTGAATGAGAAGGATCTAGACGGCAGTGATAAGGGCATCCACTTGTAGAACGCGATTTTCTATACAGTCAAAAATGGACAGAACACCATTTGCACAAATACCTGATGACATCCAGATGGAAGGGATTTTTGCAGATATTCATTGCTCCGCCAGGGTTGAGCTGGTTATGAGATTTTGCAACAGCTGTCAATGACCGTATGATAGGTCTTTACAGTGTGTAGCTGAACGATAAACTTAATTTGTAGACTATAAGTGAGCACTACAAATGTAATCGGTGCCTTGATAGTGGGCTATAATTACAGAATTGTTCCAGTTAAAACCATTTAAAAAACTAAGTTGTTCACTGTCAGTGATCGGGCTCAATTTCTTGTAAATATGCAGTTTAGGCAGTACGACAAGAATGGCGCAATTTGTTGGTCTACAGCTCGATATGCTGGTCATTTCTGTGGCGCCATTATAAACTGCTGTAGTTTGGCATTTTTCTAACTGTTTCACATAGTGCATGCGGCGGCGGTTCAATTTAATAGCAAGCAGTGTTTCAGAATATGGATGAGTTCACCGAATTTTAGATCTCGACGTTCTAGCCAGACAAGCATTTATACATTTCATCGAGACTCAACGGTTTAACCTGAAAGCTTCCAATAATTGTGTTGTCGCCGAGTCACGGTAGGCGACGAACAGCCATCCAGGATTTTAGTATAAGTAAGTAGCAGTTCAAGATTTTTGAGGACATCCCACAGTTATCAGTATCTCCCACACTGGCAAGAAGCCGATTCAGAAACTACGATGTTCATAGCTGAAAGATAACACACCTGTGCACATGGTTTCAACGAAATTGTAATGATAAGCCCACGCATCGAACTGTTTGCGACGAAAAGTTGTTTCGTTCGGCTACCGACAGGCCCATAATTGGCTACCTGTAAAATGATTATGGCAGAACCTCCCCGCTGGGTCTGTTCTCACAGATGCATTATTATTCGACGTTCTAAGCAATTTTACTTCTGGATTTAACGCCCATGCAAAATTGTTCAAAATTCGAATCGCAACCTATAAAATGTTTCCAAAACCAGCACTGAGTGCAAGAAAATTGCAAATGCAAATTGTTCAGTCGAGAGCACAAAGTTCAAACATTGTGGCCAAATATTTTTCATCGATCAAACGGTAGTGATAATCTTCTTTATCCACTGAAATATCTTCAGAAGAAAATCACCTCGGTCGTAATATTGCATCGTTTTTTTTTCGCTCACAATATTGCGACTATGATAAATTTCAAAAGAAAAGGAATTTATGTCTTTCGAAACTCCCACTTGTTTGTGAAGAAAGCATTTGCTGATTTGCGGTGTCATGCCGTCTTGTGCTTGGCTTACCTATCTAATTGACTGTGCTACCTTCGTAGTTAGCTTCTTTTATTTGAGACTAGCCTATGCCACATTCGCTGAAGTATTTCTTAATTGCGCTTCGAAGCTGCTTTATAATATTAATTCCCGATGTATTCACCACCTGGAATCGCAACGAAGAGACCGGTTGGAAATGTTTGAAATGTCATTCGCGGTAGAACAGAAATGGAATTGAAAGCGTCGGCATAGTTGAGGAAAAAAAGAAGGGGGGCAACAAACGCAAGTCATTACGCTGTCCAGATATCATGCAAAAGTTTTGTCCGTGTTCCGAAATATTTTATGGCTTTCTGAATTGTCTTGACCTAAGAGCGAAGTCCACTGGGAGTTCTGAAGTGTTCTATGAGAAGAATACGCCCTAGAAAGCAAGGGTGTCCGAATTTGCCTTCATGAGAAATGAGCTTGAAAAATGTGGATTCTTGTCGTTGATTTGATCTGAAAGTATCAATGGTCATAACCTGTAGGTCGTAAAAAAACTGTATGATGTCTTGTGTCGGTTAGTCGATTTCTGCACTCATTAGTTTTTCTCTTAGTTAACAGGCTTTTCAAATCCCATCCTTAGAAGCCCACTGATTCGTTGCCAAAACTTTCCTCCATTTCATAAATCAGACAGTGCGATGGATGTTTCATAGCAGTTTCATATATCAAATGCCTGGTTTATTTCACTTCTTACAAGTCCACAACAGCTTTTCAGATTAGCTATGTCTGAATGTTTTTTCTCGCAGTTCCCTTAATGTATCCATTTTCCTAAATATTCATAGCATTAACTTCTTCCCACTTGTGCTTCTTATTATTGTTATGTGTGTACGATAGAAAGAAATTGCGGAATTTGACGGCGCTATGCTACAAGGTGTTTCGAAGACTCTGTGCTCACAATGCAACAAAATTTCGCAGCTTTTTCTTTGGGTTTTCCTCTCACTGTTGTCACTGAAATTTCTTCACGCAATCAACAAGCCGAATATCTTCAGCCGAATAATGGCCGGGCACACAACAACTGTTGCAAACGTCGTGCCTTTTAAAGAAGCAATGAACGTTAGCGGAATATAATTTGTTGTTTAGGGTGTATTTATGGCAAAGCTTATGATATGAATAATGGACTTCGACTGCAGATTATATATAAGTCGGCTTAAATCACTCTTCAATACGCTCTGCAACGACCTTAGTGATAACGTCCCATTGATGTGCTTCAAAGAAAAAGCTATTTGCTAATATTTTTTGTGTATGCGTATCGAATGCACGCAAGGCTCAACCATGGCTGACCATACTAGGGTTATTTTTTCTCTGAAGTGTCGAAAGTTGAAGCCGACGTGCAAAACGACCTCAGAAGGTTTGTGTCTATCACTGGAAGAAGACGCAAATTCGGTAATGTGGCGAGAATCAGTTCCGACGGATTAGGGCGATGTCAACATTCAATGACGAAACCTCAGATGCTGTTATAACTCTACGAATAACTTAAAGAACGAGCCGCACTAGCGGCGTAGCGTGCGTGTGTCGGGATCACAATCTAAGTGCTTGCTCAGTGCCTGTGGGGTGAGGCTATTAAGGCGAACTGAGTCCATACAACTAATCAGTGAAAACGGATTTATTGGATCATATCAAAATGTTAAGTAGTATGAACTAATTTGCTTCATTTGAGTTAGGTTTGCATTTATATTCCGTCCAGAGAGTGACAGTTTAATTACTGCATCCAGATCATTTGGGAGGTGTTAGTTGTCGAGCCACAACTAGTGATATATTTTGCTCCCGTTTTCATTTACGGTGTTCATCAGCGAGAAGCAAAACGTTCCTCTTCGACATCCAAGATCGCATAGAGAGCTTCTTTACTAAGTGTCTGGTGAGCAGCTGGGAGAAAACGATGGAATTCTAATAAGAATAGAGCAACATTTCTCTGCTACCCAATTCTTTCCTCTCATCTTTCCTTTCTGCCTGAATCTTGGCGGTGCATTGCTTGCCTCTTAATACGCCACCGAGTTTATGCGTCTTGTTCTATTACTGCATTCCTGAGAAATTTTTACCAAGATGTTTTGTTGAATCTGGTTGCTTTGCCAATTTTTTCCTTCATTCAGGGCCGGTCAGCCAATGTGCGTTTAATTTTATCCCTTTGTTTATAGTCGGCAAAGCTATTGTATCATCTTCTTTATTGTCCGAAGTGTTCTCGGGTTACTGGATTTGAAAGAAGCGTCTTGCTTGTCCAAGCTTTATGCATGTGAAAGATGTGGTGAAAATATGAGAATACCTCTCAATTATACTTACTCTTGAGGAGCATTAAATTCGTCGAGATTAGGACCTCACTTCGTCATTGCAAAAAACAAAAATTCTTTGCAACATGCTATTGTGTAGTATTCCCAAATTGAAAGTGCACACCAGATTGTTGAAAAATTTCGCGATTGAAAGCATTTCACCACTTTATCGATGCAAATAAAACGCATATATAAAATATGCTTTCTCGCGCTGTAAATATGAGTTCATTTCAGATTTAGGTGTTCTTGGCAGCCCATGGTGATGTTCACTTTGAAGTGCACTACTGCATGCAGCATTCTACCAAATAACTCGTTTAATTCCTTCACGGTTATTTTCTTCCCTTTCTGTGATCCTCAAGCGAAGTCAAGACGAACTTGCGCAATCCCTGTAATAAAGGCCGCACGTAGCCAAGTGTCTATGTTGCTGACTACCGACTTGATAATGACCGGTCTAAAACTCCATAATTCATGATTATGTCCATAATATCTTGGTCGTTCGGCCGATCTGACAGTTGGAGACATCTTGATTTGCGTGTTAGCGTTTAACAGCAAAAACTTTGATTTGAGTGCACCATTTTCGCTGAGTGTTTGTGAATTCAGTTCATTTTTTTACGCGCGCAAATGTTCACATTGTCAGCCGCTATCATGTCGTGAAACACAATGAGGCATAAATCTGTTTTAGCTGTCGGCTTTCATTTGCGAACATTTTACGGCGGGAAATTGTTTTCCACAAAAATCCTTCGTTACTGACAAATACAAAAACATCATTCGTTTCGAATTCTTCTGCTAGCAATCAGGTAGTGGACATTCTATGTTGCTTTTCTTAAACTTCTCAAATATATATAAATATAAATATATATATATATATATATATATATATACATATATATATATATTTGACTGCATGATAATAGGGGATTTGTGTTTTTTTCAAAAGGAAAAAAAAATTTTTTAAATTTCGCGCCAGCTCGATGCATTGAAACGCTCAGTGGGATTTTCTTCGTTGGACATTTTGGTTATGACATTGTCCATTCAGTAATCGGCTTCTTATTTACTGTTTAGTTAATTATGACGCCAAGAACTTAAATTTAACTCTGAGATAAGGCGCATCGAATACGTTCAGTATAAAGTTCAAAAATTGTCGCTGCTCCATCTGATTTTTTGCAGATATGCAGATTTTTTTACGGAGCTGTTCGTTATTGCCGATTATCGTTTTTCGCTCTCCCGCGGCAAGAATGAATGAATTCTCTTAAGAGCAATTCGCAAACATTTCCGAACTTATAATTTCTCTCGCGAATAGACACATCAGTTACAAAGTCAATGAAGTATTTTCTTACGCTGATTTCCTATTTGATTCCTTCTGCAAGAAGTGGACGAAAGTTGTCCGCAAACGAATCATATTCGTTTGTGCTATATATCCTAAAATGAGGGTCTCATTTTTCAAATTACTTCGAAGGGATTCTAATATTCTTCTCACGAATGAGGCCGAATTCGATTCCCATCAATGAAATGAAAATTCTATGATGTTTAACCTGAGACCTCATTTGTTTCTTGTGCTGAAACGATTTTTCGAACCTACAGCCTCGCACCGTTCTCAGACTTCGTTCGAGAGGAATGCGTTCTCATTTCCTTTAATGCGACCAGACTGATAGCTGTTTTCAGGCATCTTCATTCGCTTCTTTCTTCTTTACGAACGCAGAAATTTTGTGGCGACTTAATTAATTTTTCATCGGCATTGGAGTGATAGAAGCAAAAATACACTTCAAGCAAGTCTCAGAAATAAAATTACTCGCAACCGCTATACTTTTTGTTCTGAACTAGCTAATTGTCTTGTTATCATTACGAAAGCAAAGCAATTTTCTTGTTCACGTTCGTTAACGTTGTTCATTGTCGTAATGCTCTCGAAATTTTGTGCCATTTTCAACCCTACGCAAGGTTCGTTGTTGATTGCGGGTCAAGAATATATGAAATGTTAACGATATTATAAATATGTAGCTAATTAGCTTTTTGGTAAAACACTTTTTAACGAAATGTTTTCGTTATTGGCACAGTACTTGAGTGTTAGTGTATTACAAAAATAATTCATAATCACACGTTTCGACGATGATCTTGAAAAAGGCCGCAAACAAGACTCATTTCTTTAGAATGGAATGCCAAGAAGCGCCTTATGGACCAAAAATGCTGCTTTACCGTCGCAGAATTACAGTTTTCCACAAACTTCTTTTCTCATTCCGAAAACATTTCTGATGAAAACGCAAGGAAATAAATAGCTTGTGCGCGTTTCAGTGTTTGCTTTGCACATTACTTTTTACGCACACCGATTTTTCGTTCTCCACAGGCATTCATTTAACAGCTGGAGAGCGTGGAAGGCTGAAAGATACGGCATGATCTATGTGATTTGGTGTGATTACACATCTTTTACTAAATTTTCAAAACAATCGATCGATATATGAAGATTGAGGGCGCTGGAAAAACGAGGCTAAAATAATCAATGAAAACCCATGTTGCTTGAGTAAGCTGACTGAACACTTGATCAGTATAAGGTATTTCGTCCTTTGTAAGCTTTCATGTTCATGCTCATTTTCCTTACCGCACCCTCGCCGAATATATGCCTCCGCCCCGAAATAGCAGTACGATGACCGCCTGGAAATAACACGCACAATCTGAATTACCCAACATCCTGAAACATTAAGCTTTGAAAAGTGTCGTATAATTTGAGACGCAAAATTATGCTAATAACTGAATTTCGAAGAGCGTATCATTGTTTTTCGAATACGTCCGCATTACCTTCACATTTCCACTTTAAACATATATTTTGAAGTTTGCGAACTGTCCAATCCCTCTACCTTTTCATGACTTTTCATTACCTTTTCCTTTAATACATACTCCCTTTGAGAAGTTGCAGTCTTTCTAATCGTCCATATTTATAAAAGGGGAGCCTGGCATAATTCATGACGTTTCGATGTTACTCACGGCGAGCACGTCTTTAGTGTGCTTGTAGCGGAATTTTTTTCTTTATTCGGCTATCAACGGTTGTGCTCCTCGTGAAATTGTTCTCATTGCGAGGGTCACTGCTGACCATTGTGCGTACGTCGATTTCTTCTCAGGTGTGTACTCTCTCATCTCACCGAATGCCTCTGCGAGTGGAGCGCTTTTGTCTCTCAGCGGGGTTACTCCCCCACCTGTGCACTCTTCAGCAGCTCAAGGGCGATGTCCATTCGCGGTGTGTCGTCGTACCCCATGCGACACAACATTGCACTGTTCTGCTTCGTTGTCCACCACACCAGCCAGCAAAAACCTTCCTGCCTCAATAACCATTGCTGCTGTTTTCTTCCGCTTTCAAA
>JAARMF010001132.1:37395-51335 GCA_022844705.1 Toxascaris leonina | reverse complement strand
AATTTGTAAGATATTACGGTAAATAAAATTTCAGGAATGCGTAAGGGCATATCCACATGCAGCAAGCGCATGGTCGATGCTTGGCGTTGCACTGAGTGATAGTTTTCATGCGGCATCCAAAAGGCCAAAAACTTCTACAGTTTCTTTACAGGTATTATTGCTGTAATGCTTTCAAATATTTTTTGTGAATAGCAGGACTATTAATTTATTGATGTTCCTCTAGAAACAAGGATCTTAAAATTTTTCAATGACTAGGGTTAATCTTACCTACATTCTCATACATCCAAATTTCCTTATCGAATCTGCTTTCATCCACACTCAGTTTCTTCACCTGATGGCTTACCTCAATCTTATGTTGATGTATATAAGTCTCGTCAACATGATGCGTCCTCCTTTTACACTTCTTTAGCATCACCAATGAGGCCTGCTGCTTCCNTGTGAATAGCAGGACTATTAATTTATTGATGTTCCTCTAGAAACAAGGATCTTAAAATTTTTCAATGACTAGGGTTAATCTTACCTACATTCTCATACATCCAAATTTCCTTATCGAATCTGCTTTCATCCACACTCAGTTTCTTCACCTGATGGCTTACCTCAATCTTATGTTGATGTATATAAGTCTCGTCAACATGATGCGTCCTCCTTTTACACTTCTTTAGCATCACCAATGAGGCCTGCTGCTTCCTGTTACTGCCAGCCGACTGCTGTAGGCAGTGATTAGTGCTAAAATGCAAGTTTCAGTCGATTCCTTACATAACAGAATGAATGCAGTGAGGCTCTTTATAGCACGAGGCTCTTGGTAACTTAAAACGAGTCGAAAAACAAACGTAGAGTACAGCAAAGGTGCCGAAACAGTACACCCTTCTACATCCCGGTCAAAGGAGTAACCAATTTCATAGGCGAGTAATCAATAAGAGATATGCAAAATGATGCCATCGTATCCCAATTGACCTGATCGATCTCGCAGATCTTCCATATAAAAGATTCGTTTTTTGCAAAGAAAAACGATTAGCGCGAAATTTATGTAAATTTCTTTACCTTTAAATCATTACAACTTTTTCGAACTCGACGAAACAACACGAATTACAATGAAGGGGAATAACCGTATAGATTCAACTAGCCAAATTTCTTATCTCTTGGCTCAGTGGTGATGAAGTTGAAACTATCGTACCAGCAGATCGACAGGTACGAATATGCACGGATATGAGATCATCGCAATGCGTCTTTGCAAAGCTGATTTGCAAAATCTCNCACGGATATGAGATCATCGCAATGCGCCTTTGCAAAGCTGATTTGCAAAATCACAAAAGCACTTTAAAGAGCACCTCAAGGTATGAATTCCTTTGTGGTCCCACAAATCAAGCTGATTTAACATTAAGAACGTTGGCTGCAATTTCCGCACTGAAAATTGCCATATATATATGAAGACAGACACTTTTCTTGAACACAAGCGCCGGTCGATCTCTATGGGGATATTGCCGGAATCTGTGGGCTTTATGAAGAATTGATGGGATATGTGGATAATGCGAAAGCAGGATATCGTTATTGGATTTCAGGATAATAACAGCATCGCTGGGAGGGCATCGAAATCGTTGCGAGCTGAAGAGCATCGATTAAACAGTGACTCTTCGCTGACTTCAGAAACGGCATCATGTGGTGGTGCATTAGTAACAATGCCAAACGTTGCATTAGCTGCTTGCATTACTGGTAGTTGTATGAGTGCGGTAGCCAGTTATGCCAGTCGCAGACAATCTATTCCACTCGAACGACTAAACAGCACCTCACCCCCATCAGGTGTACCACTTCAATGCACTCGCTCAATTCGATATGACTCTGAAAGTGTGCGCCAAATAGCTGACACCTATCAAACACAATCCAGATGCGCTTTCGAAGATGATGCACGCGTCACTATTGTATAAAGATGCAAATGAGTTCGCCTGATAGTGTTACACTCATGAAAGGGAAGTGTTCGAAGTGTTGGAGGTAGCTGGGATCGTAAACCTGTTATCACACTCCTCTTCCTCCTCCATTTTGAGCAATCGCAGTTCCTGGAGTGATATTCTCGCAATTTATTTAAAAGCTTATCAGAAGAGTAATGGCTGAGACTGCATCGTCGACTAGACAGACACTAACCCCTGCCAGGCGATCATTTTATTCCGTTTTTTTGCGCCGAAGTTTCCATAGCACCGAATTAAGATAGAAGGAAACATGCCAGAGCAATTTCTAACTTGAATGCGGGTAGCGAAAATGTAAATGCATGCATGATCGTAGCAACGGGCAAGAAGAGCGTGTAGCCATTTCGGTAGGGAGGTGATGAAATTCGAATGCCCCATATCCTTATTCTTACTACGACAGAGTATATATTCAGTCTGCAAGCATTCATAATCAGTCACTCCTGAAAGGCTACAACTGAAATCGGACTCAACCTCGATGTTAATTTTCTGCGTTTCTTCGGTGAATCCTAAGTGCATGCTACTGTTTCGTTAGGCTCAAAATCGACCAATAATAGCAGTAACCTCTTCTGGTCAAAAAAGAGGAATAAAAACTGATTGTTCGCTAAAGAGTTCCGTCTATACGGCAAATTATTCTCATAGAAAATTTGTGGGCAAAAATCGAAAGCACAATCGCTGAAGGGTACTAATTGATGAAATTTTTAGAGAATCAATTATGAAAAGCATCCGAACCATTAATAGACGGAGTTCCTAAACTCTGGAAGTAGCCTGAATTCCAGGAACAGCCTTCCAGAGATTGTGAATTTTTAATCGCTTGTTTTGTGCAGAAACACTGTTTGCCTATTATATTTAATCACAAGACATGTGAAATAAATATTTCTTTCTTGATATACGTCTTTCTTGGCTTTTCCAACTCGCAACATCATTTATTACCTAGCCGTTGATGTGGAAATATAGCAAGCATATTATGCCATAATTAACGCACGGATAATTCTTAAGCATTGCATGTGGGAAGATATTATTCATCATTCGATTGAAATTAAAAACTCAGCTATACTGTAGTATGACGTATCCGCTAAATTCACCAATTAAAACAAAGGTGCGTGCAAAAAAAAAGTTTTCGCAGTCGTATACTTGCGATAATTGTAGAGAAACAATTTATGAAGAATAATGTTTTAACATCAGTACATTTTTGATATTGAGTCCCTCATCGCTCATAAATCATTAGAAAAGAACAATTTATTACTTTAGTTGATATAGGCGCTACAGCCAATTTGCATCGCTCATCGCCTTCATCGATAATGTTTCGAATTCCTTAACCAATGAGATGATCGCACTCAACTAGATCGAACAATATGGAAGATGGTGAGGTGAAGTATAAATCGCGAACTTGTTCTATGATGATCAATGCTTGAAAAGCCTCGCAGCGGTGGCATCCTCCTGCAAAAGTATTCCTATCTGAGCGCCTCCAAACGCTTCTGACCTTTTCCAGAGCACAGGTGCATCCTTCACTCTTTGCAAGCTTCCTTTCCTTGAGAATGTCGATGACTACTCAAGAAATCTTCGTTCTTTTCAAATAGCTGTAATATTATCGCCTGACATTCGACCACTTAATCTTGCTTTTGCAACGACGAATAGTTTACACATTGCTGAGGCTAAGATGATCGTAAAAAGTTATAGTGATACTAGGATCTGATGGCTTTATTTCTTCTTTCGTTTCTCGTTAAGAATTTTGCCTCAGCAGGATCCTTTGATGAGGGCTCATATTGAATGGATTTTCTGCCTCACTTGTTGTCCTGAAAATTTGTTGCTCTGAAGTAGACGCCTACTTTGAGAGGATACCTCTTAGATAATATCTCTTAATCATAAAACTGCTGCAGTAAGTTGCCGATTCCCATCACCTAAACCTCTCCACCTACCAAAAATTCAATGACGTTGAGCTGTCTGAACTGAACTTCTTGCATTTCATCCGTGCTTAACCTATATAAAATTGTCTCCTCACAATGCGAAGTGAAAAAATGATTTTCACTCCAAGCCATACCCAACGACTCATTTTAAAGATTCATTTCATAAATTAGTGAGTGGAGATGCCTATAAGAGGTGAGCAGCTGCTGGAACTTTTTCACATCCGGTATATACGCCTATAGTATCAGATTTCCACCGTTCTCATCTTTTCATGAGTGAAGATTCCGATTATTGCAACGATTAAGTGTCCATTAGGCTGTTAATGATCCAATTTGCGACTTAAGGAATGCCAAGACATTCACAGTAAGCGAGTTATTACAAATACGATATCATTCCACTTCACCTGTCGACTCAGTCTCAAATTAGGCAAATCCCTTTCATTATTTGATCAAATACTAGTATCCTGGATGTGAATTATCTCTCATGCATATTCTCCAGCTATCACCAAACGTGCGTTGCTTTACTTTACGTTACTTTAACAAAAAATCATTCATTACGAATAAATATCTCTTCGTAAAGTCTCTCTGATCCAGTAAATTTCCGCAGTCTTTCTCAAAGGGTCATTCCATTTCAACGCAGCTCAGCGTCTACTTCTTTTAACAATTCGAGCTGTTCATTCTGTAACTTCTTTTTTTCACCTATTCATCATTTTTCATTGCGGATATCTCTGCCGTCCATCTGAACTTCCTCGTTGCCTTCTCGGCCATCCACACTTTTACTTTAGTAACTCCCCGGAGTCATTCATTAATTTCTCTGTCGACCAGTTTGATTCCTGACGTTGGCACGGACAAGGCGGTAGAAGCGCAATCAACAGCATTGGAAGTGCGGCTTTTTTCTCTGAAACCCTTTTTCCTTTGCTTCTGACCCTCAGAAATTCAGGAAATATTGCTGACATTCTCCCGAAAAAGGAAGAAGTCTTCACATGAATCCATCGTTCCTAATCCTATCCTTCGTAGCTCCGCTAGGCCAATTACATCAAATTTGTGTTTCGCCGACTCATCTCCCGATTCCTCCCAATGATCATCAAGTGCTCTTACGCTACACGTACACAGGTTGAACGTGGTCACATGGACGCCAGGGCTTAGACTCGTCAAATGATGATAAGCCGATTCACCGTCGTTCTTTTGAAGGGGACAAAACTCAATCCGCCGCCTCCTCCCCCCTTCAAGAGGGTGCTGGGCGGGATGGTTCGATAGGTAGGGCGAAGCCGAGAATTCTGATCGGAGCTCGCTTGCTACCGACCACTCTTTAACCAGTACCTACGCTGTCTGCTTGGAAAATCGCAATTATTTTAAGCCTCAAAACATGGAAGTATCGAAGTACTGCTTTCGGGACATAANNNCCCCCCCCCCCCCCCCGATGCATTGTGTTCGAAAACATCTCATTCAACTCGTCTATTATATGAGACGCCTTCGATGGACAAGTTGCCATTCATTTTTCTATCTCGCTATGACTGCAATGTGATGGCAAATGCCGCATAAGCGAATCATTACCGACACCGCTAAACACCATATTCTTTTGATGTTGCTGCAAGACATCCCACAAAAAATTTATTATTCATAACAACGAGCGATGTAAAGACGTGAAGATCAGAAAAATATACGCCCGTAAGTGAGATGGATACTGTGGGGGTCACAGTTGTTTCAAATTATGAGCCGAGGACTCTTCACTTCACGAATCCATTCAGTGAGTGTCCTCTCAATCCTTATCAGCTCCTACAGCAACGTCATCACATCCCAATAACATTAACTGAAATAAGCATCGCCCCCCATGATGACATCAAGAGAAATCTACTTTCCCTCAGTTCAGCATATCTTTTAATGCCTTCTTTCTCACTTGCAGACAAAATTTTCAAGAGGTTTATAGCAGGCCAACTTCGAAGTAGAATACGATCACACAACAAAACGGTGGTACAATCCTGTGCCTGTGTATCCATCTCTCCGCAATCGACGACTCAACTGTGTGTGTCCATCCCGTCCGTTTTGTCCGTATCTGCCTTGTTCTTCGGGTCGTCCTCATACATGGGCTCTAACGCCTTTTCCGTGTAAGCAGCTTTCAATGGAGTTACGATCACATCTCCCCAGAAAGTGACCTCCGTCACAAGGCCTGCAATCACTTAACAACTATAACCTGCTGTACTGACAGCAACCTCAACATAAACGTATAAAAGAAATTGCGGTCGGTCTCTCATCTGGACAATGGTCACTATGTAGTATTCCGTCGAATCCCCAAAATTTGCCTAGTCCACCAAGAAGCCAAAAGCAACTAAACTCTACTTCACAACCTAACATCAACGTGAACTGAGATGACACGACAGATGGAGAGAGGTTCATTTGCATTCCTTATGGAAGGTCATCGCAAGAAATGTGGCTTTGTGGCTAGCTCGGTAGACTGCTCAAAAGTTCATACGAATCGTCTGCAAATCCTCAACTTGATCGGAAACTATTTAACAAATTCTAGTGTTAAAGTTAATAACAGTATAGGCAGCCCACTTAATGTTGACCATGAAGCGTTTAAAGATCGGCACAAAAACCTCGCAAAAAATTATTATTTATAATCGGATGAAAATATTTTTTGTCAGAAGCACATGCATGCTCTGTCCTTTCCTCATACTCTCCCTTTTAACACAACGTTACAGTATCATTATCTCTAATACAAGCCCCTTACGAAACAAATTCTTCCAGCATCTTCTCAGCGGTTCTCCCACAACCGCATTTTTGTTTGAAAAACAGATGATCTAGTAACAAGCTAATAAACCAAGCCAGTCATCCAAACTTTAGCAATTTGAGTCGTTCCCTTCCTTTTCACGAATAGGATGAACGCTAGAAGTGATCTCAGCCTTTCCACGTAAACTTTTGAAGTTGGTAAAAAAGAGTGAAAGACAAAAGCGTTACCTGATTTTGATGTCTCTAGTCCAAGCACATGTTTGTAACCACCGTGGCAAATGATTCTAAGCAATGTCTGCGCCGCGCTACATAGTTGATCCTACAAATGAAATAATTTACTCGTCTAAAGTGAATTAGCTCATAATTATAGAATCGAAAGACGAATGATGTTGCTCAACTACAATAAATTCTGCATCTCCTCAACAACAATAAATACTAGCATTAAAAATCATCACCTCGTCGTCACTGAAAAAAGCTGCACATATGTATCGCAATAAATAGTTAAATCAAAGACGTTGATGTCTTTAAGGTAAGGCATGCCCAGGTCACANCCCCCCCCCCCCCCAATATCAACTCAGAACTCTTCAAATGCCTTCTGTCCTACTCATTATCATCAAGAAGAAATGTACGGCAATAATCCTATTCTTTTTTATTGCCTATGCCTTCCTTCTTAATTGCAGAACGAGCAAATGGCCAACCATCTGTTCATAAGTGAGTGACTGATGTATACGCCGATTACGCTCACAAGGATCTCCAACGGCGATCGATGTAGGAAGCAAGAATCCGGCAGCGATGAGCTGGAAGAACCGTCGGAATGCTTGGCTCACTGTCAGAGGTTTCTGCGAAGTTGTGTTCATTACAGCGTAATGACTCTGAAAACAAATTTTTCCGTACCTTTCAACATACGATTAGCACCATTGTTATGATAGGAATGTGGCCCAGTGGTAAAGCGTCAGACTATCGGGCACACAGAACGGATTCAGATCTTGTAAATCCGACGACTGAAAACCATCACTGCAAATTGTCGCTGTTAGAATAAGAAATCACTGGCCTAAGATGAACAATACGCTGACTGGGAACTTTCGTATTATCAGATGGATTCATGAATGCCCTCACCACCCCTTTTCTAACGAGACTTTTTAAGGGCAAAACTGCCTGCTGCTAAATCGCAGTAGACTGCACTCCGTCAGCTATGTCGTCATGAGCAAGAAATATTCGCGATAAGAGCCATACGACTAAGTAAATTCAGACAAGTGGCAACCACCCCGTCCAGTATGCGTTTACCCACCCACAGCTTCATATACTCTTCATCTTCCCTTGGGGGTGAAGGGCAGAGAGGATGTAAACGCCAATGATTTGAATAGAGCAAAGCAAGTGGCATAAAAGCGAACAGCCCATAACTGTGACATAAACCTGTGGTCTTCATATCTGATGGTACAATCAACTAGGCAACAGCTCATGCTCCTCATCAGCAACCGAGTGAGAAGCTCTTTTAGACAACAGCATGCTTTTCCGTCTTAGTGCCGCATAATATGTAACTGATGGGATAAATTTTCATGATATAGAGCCTTTGCTCGAAAGAGCAGACGTGTGCTGTTAGAGGAAGAAAACCTCAAATGTCTTATATAAACTTCTCTGTTGCTATGTCCGCCGGTGCATCGTACTTGTCCCCTCTTATCCCCAATTTCAAAACGAACATCAGCTAAGAGTTTAATGCAATGAATAACTATCACATCATAATTTTGCCCACCTTTACAGGTAAACATTTGATTAAATTTTAAATAAGCATGACAGAAAGGAAAAACAATGAGCGTAGTGCTTACGAGACGTTCGATGATCCAAACCGAAAGAGGAGTGAGTTGCTCGAAACGGTTTCTGATATCCTTCATTATGCGAATGAGACTCTGAAGATCAATCATTAAGAAAGTGGACTGAGCTAATCGGATGTCTACATATCATATACTTGAAAGCAAACCTAAAAAATACCAATGAGATATCGACACTCGAAAGAAAGAATCAGAAACGTCTCTTGTCATCCGCTGGCATTCACAGTAACTAAGCTGTGTTTTCTTGGCTCGCCGAAAGCCGTTATGAATTCTTGTGGCAGTGAGCAGCGATTGTCACACGACATCTGGCCGAGCACGAAAGAATAAAAATGACAACGGACGCTTTCTCTCAACAGCCTTACTGCCATCAACTCTTTGCCACCCTTAGCACTCTCCTCTCTTGAGTCTCAGTTAACGCACTCCTCCCCTTCCCCCTCCTCCCCCCTTCCCCCATCACACGTCCCTCTCTTCAGTTATAGCTTTCCTGAAGGAGGTAGAGCAAAAAGAGAACCGGCAGAGATGTACGATGCATCGAGAAAATGCTATCTGGGTAGTGGTCAAAATTGTAGGAAAAATAAAATCCAAAAAAGAGAAGCACATATATACTCTGATTGTCGGAGTGGCCGCATTTTCCTCGAACCATCGCGCATGTCGAAGCGCGGCCATATGCGCCATCATGATCGTTTCCTTCACTGCAAAAGATTCGAAATGAACTAATGCCAACGTTTAGAGGAAGGCGCTTCTCCTATCAACTTCTTATTTTGTGATCGCACGAAAGCACACTGCAATATTGGCTTCAAAATGATTGATAATACATTCGACGTCACTTTATTTACCGTTTATCAACTTCTTAAGCACGAGATCCTTATTTCCTGCTCCTTAAGTTTTGGAGTATTCGATGATCGTAACGAACATGATAGTGCTTGTGTGACATCTTTGTTTCGAATCCGTAGGATGAAGGATGTTCGCGCTATGTGTGACAATATCTATTATACTACTTTATCATCCACATCTGAATTCACCGGCAATGACAAGTGACATCTCCAAGCCTAACAATGCAAGTCCGGATCGAGATGCTTGGCGTTCGATGGAAGCGTCGTAACCAAAATGCGTATCGAAGCTTTTGGACCAGTGATTTCACAGCCAAAGTCACGTGATAAGCAACTGTATACTGAAAATATGCAAATTTGATATCACAACAAGTTTTGACTGAAAATTTTAAAGCAAATCACTGCAAGAAATAAACTGCGTTGGGTGAGAGACAAGAGGTGTATTAGCCTCATCGAAAGAAGTGTGAGGAAAGACGCATAATCTGAAAGAAAATAATGGAAAAAAGAGTGATGCGGGAAATTGCCCATAGAAAGCAAAAGGGTGGAGAAGGGAAAATGTGGAGAAATGGAGAATGTAAACAGCACTGAGGATGAAAAAAAAAAACAACTCAAGTTTGCAGCTCAAGAAACTCGATCCCACTGCACCACAGTGGTCATTATCATTGGAGTAGAACGTAGCAAACGTGCATTGTGCGATAAAAATGCCGGGAAACGAGAAAGAAAATTTGCGCTTGAGACTCAAATGCCATCGCTCAAGTAATTCCTTCTCTGTTTCTCCGAAACCATTGTCACCTTTTTTTTTGNNNTTTTTTTGGAGAAAGAAAGCTATACAATTTTAATGATTCGCAATTAAAAACTTCCTCTGCGCTCCAACTTTTCCATACTCTCGTCGGTTCGGAGATTCCCCCCCGCCCCAGAGAAAAACTTCGTCTTGGAATAAAACTCGTTTCACATACAACACTCGTCAAATCCTATATTGCTTATGTGCAAAAAGTGCATGCATGTCACAACTAAAACAGAAAAAATGTGCACCACAGAGATTGCAACAAATTTGAGCTTCTTCCAAATCTGCTTCACCTATTAGGCCAAAACGAGCTATTCAAAGCAATATGCTGCCGCTTTTGGTAAGTGGCAAGTGACATGTGGTAATAAACGGAATAATCGAAAAGGCAAGCTTCAATGTCGAGATAGAAACTCTCTAGCACCATCAATGATACCGTTGATTATATGCGACCTCCTCAACAATCCACCATACCGAAAGACTGTGCACAAATTGAAATATGCTTAATAGATAAGCAAAGCTTTTCATCGTTAAATGGCGACGCAAAAAATTAAGCGACACTTATTTAGCTCTTCTATAACTAACTGAAAACCCAGAGCGAAACTAACCGTAGGCAAAACGTTTTGAAACTAGGAAAATGTATACCACGAGAGGGAGGACGTGTGAAAGCGATGTCAGCTGTGATGCTCCCTGCAGCAATAGCAGCAGTCACGAAATCATAATCAGCCAACATATCTTCCTACTACCTTCATTCAAAACCCTCTTCTTTTTCATCCACCCTCTCCTCCTAAACTCCGAAAAACACGCTCCTCTTCGAAAATCTACTGCGCTGACGGCGAACAAAACGACCACCACCATCGCGACAAATTAGTCATCAAGTTTGTCGTTTTCTGCGCTCAGTGATACTTTTGAAGAAAAAAAAAATCTTTGAAAGCCAGAACTTCAAAAATTGTGCGGGCAGAAAAGTGGCACTGAATCTATATGAATGCAAAAGAAATATTTTCCAAAAAATCAAAGTTTCTCGGCATCAGCAACGACCAACTACAATAAAATCTAAACGATGAGCCAAAATGAGATCAGTGAAACAATTTCCAGGTTATATAATTTTTTCATGGGGGCAATTTCATTTCATTACGGAAATCAACTACCATATGTTGAATTTCTTGGGAAGATGACCACCACTATCAAATCATACCAACCTTCTTTATCGTTCGCCTTGAGATCTTCGACGATCTTTTGTCCCAACGCCGATACGGCTTCAACTGTAAAGAGATCTTCTTACTAATTTTAGCTATCGTCTTTCCTTTTTGATTTATTCAATTTGGCTAAAGAAATAAAACATTCTGTTAGTTACTTAACAATTGAGGATTATAATAACAACTTTGAAGATTTAGAAGTTGGGATTTCAAATGCACAAAGATTTGCGATCACTCGCAATACCTAGCCTCTTAGTATCAGACTGTGTGGGGGAGTGTGAAAAGTGAGAAAACATTCAGCTCGATCTTTTTGTAACAGCTAGCAGCACTAGCCACTCCGTCACATTCTTCCTCCGATCGATAGCCCAATTCGCATTCACCCATACAGTCTTAAGAAGTCGAACAATTCGCGTCCTAAATACTAATAGACATATGTTATCCACAGCAAATATCACACGGTTCTGAAACTCAAATAAATAAAATGAGCGACGTTAACTTTTGCACCTTTCATCTTACTCAATAATTCTGATGGCCAGTGAGACTCTAGCCTGCCTCTTCACCTCCTCTTTCCCCAAGTGAAACTAAGATTGAGCGTAACATCCACTTCTGCAAGGAACCTTTCGCTTGAAGCACTTTTATGCTTAATGACACGGGAAAATCCATCAACAAAACGCAATAAAACTATTACAGCTTATCGTGATATCAGTGAAGCATTATAGAGATGAGTGTCAAAATTAAAGGAAGGCGCATTTTAATGAACGTACAAGTTGGAAGCGATCTGAAGACGACGACAATATCGGCAACGTTGTGCCCCGCTAACATTGTATCTTTCCTGAACGAACCAACTTCTCGATACTCCTCCAATGCCTAAATGAAGACGGATGTGACACCGCAACTGTGATTACTCATACATATCCTATATCAACTCTGGCATATAATATATGCAAATAAATCTTTCGATCGTATAGTATAGAATGTCGAAACAGAAAATTACCAAGGATTCAGTTAGATTATTTAGAAGAACTAGTAAGAAGCTTTATGAAATAAATATAGAGGAAACGCTTCTAGGTGAACTTACTATAGAAGCATTTTGATCCGGAGTAGAAGCTATTTTTTGCAACGCTGCTTTAACTTTGTTGACGAGATTCACAATTGCAGCTTGCTCAGCACTGGTAGGCATAATCTCTTGATGCCGCTTGCTTATAGCCTATAAGAATATTTTCAGTTATTAAGTACTCCTCAAACGGAGCGGAGAAACTGCAAGAGAACTGAAAGATCGAAATTGGCGCACACAATGATGAGAAAATGAATTTTGAGTAGGAGAGGTTCCCCACAAACTCCAAGGCTCCACTAACGAATCAAACATCAACGACACTTGTCGGACGAAATCTGCAAACTTTGTGACATATGTTCTGATGTTTGTGACCAATTTTTATGCGTTGATACTTGTGACACAGCAACACCTGTACAAACGCATAGACGGATATGAGGGATTACGAGAAAAAGGAACAGGATCAAGCGAAGGTGGTGAGATTTCTAAATAGACGTAAGTTGGTGTAGTGGTGAAACTTTCTCCGCTTTTAAGGAAAAGTTGAAAGGATCTATTCAAATTCCAAATATAATAATCGAAAAATGACCGCAAAGATACGAAAGAAGCGCAACAAAATCTCGAAGATGACTATCGAATCAAGGTGACAGTTGATGGAAAAGACGATTGCAGAAAAACCTGAGCAAGATCGGAATCATCGAATTCCTTGGCTCTCGGGAAGCTAGCCTCACAAAGATTAAGATCGAATGGAGCAGGCCAACAAGCGTAGACTGGTCCTGACGGAGGAGGCGGATATGGCCCCGGTCCACCATGAAACATCGGCCCAGGTCCGCCACCGCGACGCCATCCTCCACGACCGCGCATTTCACGCACAAGCACTGAAAGCACACACTCGTGCAGTAAACACTGACCACAACAATAATGGTAGCAATGAAAAGGAGCAAGTAAAAAACGTATGTAAAGCACGACGAAAAGCAGCGAAAGATAAGTGAAAGCATTTACACAGACCGTAAGGAAACACCTGGGGGAAGGTACTAGAAAACTTGGCAAGAGACAAGTTTTTGCAGGTTTACTCATCGCATCAGTAACCCTACTCCTCATCAAAGATTACCCGCCTTGCGCATTTCTGACAGTTCCCAAGAAGTGAGAGAGTGCGGTTAGGCATGGAACTGGATAAGGGGGTGGAAGATGAGAACGCTGAAAAGCAAATCTATGTTTTTATAGGACGGGCAACGTTTACTCATCCACAAGAAACGAGATGGAAAGGCGAATTAGGTAGGTTTTAAGAAGCGAGTGACGCTCAAATCAAAAACCAAGAACGCGAAAGAAAGCACCCTACTTCTAAACGCTTCCGTCTGACCTTCTGAAGATATTTTCTTCCGTCAGTGAGTCAGAAACATTTGATCTATTGAAAACAGATGATAGGTGGTGGTTTAGTCGCTTGAAAAAAAGCTCCAGCTCAAGCTCACTTCATTTCAGACATCGATGCGCTAAATAAAACCGATTAAACGAATACGCTGAGGTACCTCGGCGCGGCATTCTTCCTGCAATAAATTGAAGAAGAAACAGATCTTTTTGTGGTAGGATGGAAATGGGAACATGATGATAGCTACGTATAACGCAAACTGATACGTGGTAATACTGGCTCCGGTGGAATGCTCAACAGCAGAATA
>JAARMF010001131.1:8713-51352 GCA_022844705.1 Toxascaris leonina | reverse complement strand
GCCGCCCAACGACACCGTTTCATATTAGGTGTGCGGAATTGTGGATTGTTTTTTTTTTTTTTTTTTTGTTGCAGGGCGATGCGATACTCGTTCTTCGCTTGAATAAGGACCTTTTGTTTTTTGCACGTTTGCAACAAAATCGGAGGTTCAGGCAAGTAAATCTGTGCCTTTGGTGCATAGTCAAAGATGGGCGAGTCAAAACCCAAGGTAATTCATTCCTCTCTTTGCTTATTTGCTTTACTTTCTCATTAACAGGCGTCTTCTACTTTCCCGGAGTTGTTTATCACGTTTAAAACGATCTGGTGACTGTTATATTCTCACATTAAGTAGCGTACGTGTTATGTGTAATTCTAATAATCTCAAGCACCACTGTCATGTATATCTTGACAGCAGTAGGATCACTGTTGCGTGCAACGTAGTAGCGATCCTCAGTTTGACTACGCTCAATTCAGCTGACCACTACCATTCACGCATATCTTTGCACTACAGATTGCTTACATCTGCTGACTTTTTTGCTTGCGGGAAGTGCCTACTTTATCATGAGAAAAATGTACGTTCCACCAAATTGGCGGCACCATCTTTCACTATTTGCTGTGTTCAGTATTGACGGCACTGTTTGGCTGTGTTCAGTTAGGAACTTTTCACAAACACTTGGAGTTGAACTCGGCAAGTTCACTTCATAATAAGCTCAACAGTTGAGCATAGCCACACTCTATGTCACTGAAAAGTTAATGCACTTTGTTTTTATAGGTTGATGAAGTAGCAGTGCTGGAAGAGGAACCTCTATACGGAGTAGACAAAGCACTAGAAAGTTCGGCAACATCCACTGCGAATGGTATTTGCGTTCCCCACGACCACGATTGCGACTATTTTAGTCATCCAATGGAACACGTTGGGGTTGGTCATTTTCTTGAGTGAACACGTTCTCGAGCAACGCCACCGTCTGCTTTCTTCTTGGTATAGAGCACTCACAACATTTACGACATTTAAGTTATCTGAGGTGAAATAAGTTATGCATTGTGACTCATGTACTGCAAATAACATAGAATGCAGCGCACCACTCAGCGTATCAGGTCTTGTCGTTCGCATTCATTTATCACTGTGTGCATGCGTTTGTCGCATCATTCAGTTAAAGTTCGTATATGCATCCCGCATAGAAATCGAAGAGAGTATGTGGTGGAGGGTTTTAATGAGCGAAACTCGCCGCTTCCTGGTTGATAAGGTTTCAGATTTTCAAAATTCAGCTATTTGGCGTTATACCTAATGAATCGCTTGATAGCTGCATTTTTACACTAACCTTAAGGTCGGATATATATTTCTGATAATTTGTCACTATGATGTTTTTACTGTGGATGAGAAGATTCTCGCAGCGAATGGAGAAGAGTTGGATTTCAGTCAGCTGATAGGCGTAGTTTGTGAGGCGGACTTGATTTTCTTCCAGTGTTTTGCTTGAGTTTGATTTCCCTTGATTCGTCTCTGTAAACGGCTGTACTCCAGGATGTGCTTCGTGAAGCTGAGGACATCGTGAGTGAACGAGGGCATCCACGAGTTCAGCGTACTGGAGACTCAGAGGTTCTTCTTGATGAAGTTGACGTTCAGTACAGGTAAGTTGCATAGAGATGCGTTAACTCGAAGTGTTATTGTCTTGCAAGACGCACTCCTTTGCTAGGTCGTTACCAGTGCAAATTTGGTCGCTAGCCAAGAGGTAGCTTATTTTTGGCGAGTAAGACTGGAGACACCATCTATATCCGTACCAGAAAACCAAGCAAATTATTTTTCTGTTATTTTCCTTGAACGATTGCTCACTAAATTACTAAGCATGGTGCTTTGAAGTACTCCCACTGGCAAGTCTCAAACTGGTATTTTGGCCTTAGGAACAGACGTTAAGCTGAGTTTAGTGCGTGGGATAGATCGAATTGCCTCATTTCTCTCCTTAATACTACGCTACATTTTTTTGAGTTGGAGTATTATACAACGTTGACTAATTTCAAGTATTACTTAATGCGAGAGAGGAGATGAAAAGATACAATTCTACTTGCTGTTGTGTCTGATCTACGAATAGACGCATAAGTGAATCGACCGAGATGCGGCTATGAAAATGAGTGGAATGAAGTATGTTGAGAGGAGAAACTGGAAAGCCTCGTTCCATGATTTCTTGCCCTTTATTGTCTCGATGGAGACCAGTTTAATCGAAATCTGTCTATCTAGAGCCAAGTCATATTTCGGCCTTTCCGCGGTCACCACTGCTGGATGGAGGGACAGATACTTCACTCGTATGGCTATTTTCATTTAAACCGCACTACGTTGAACCGAGGTGAATAAATCGGGTGATCGCATGGTTGAAATGAGTGAAGCTGTGCTGTAGAGAAGGCGATTTGCGCGCTGCCCAACTCTCTTAACGCCTGCTTTAAACAAGAGAGAAGCCAAATTTCTGTTGTCCACCAGACAGCTTTTTCGGGCCAAGGATTATATAGTTTTGATTTCAGAAAAAGCCCTCTGGATCGTTACGCTTTGGAAATCGTGTAAATTTCCAGGTGGAGCACTAGCTGGTTTCTGACAAAATAAATTTTCGAATTCTGTTTCCGTGCTACGGGTTAATTTACGCATTCTGCAAGAACTTACTGGCTGCAAACTCTTTTAGGAAACTCACCACATTACTGAGTACCCACAAAACTTATTATTCCATCGACGCACTGAAATGTTGTAATCGCATTCTTGAGTACGGGTTCTTTGTTTTATGCACAGTTCCTACGTTTACAAATCGGACATACCATCGAAAGCTGTACAGTGTACGGGTCTACGTGGACTGGTTAATCACAAACGATGAAACCGTTAATCAGTTGACGTTCGCCATAAATATTTGGTTGTCAATGCCTGATTCTTTACACATTGTTTGGGTGTAGTTTTCTTTTTTCGAAACGTTGCATTGATCGTCTTATCAAGCAGACGTTTTAATGAAATGGTTATTTAAACCATGAGAGCAGCAGAAAACAGCTGGAGCATTCGGGTTTCCGATGGTGATATTTGAGCTGCTTGAAGACATCACCTGCAGCATCGAAAAGTATGCTTCATGGCTAGGTTGTACAGTCAGGCAAACATTTTGAGACGTTTAAGGTGTAATGCATTGACTTGCGCTGTGTTGGCCTAAGCTTATAACCAAACTGTATGAGGCTGCGCAATGCTACACAATCGATCATCTACATAACCGTTACATGTAAAAATATGCTAGCACATTTAAGACTGTTCTTACCGGGCCAAGTAAATGAAATACATTTGGAAACTCCTACGAAGAACTTATCCAGTTCATTGATTACAAAGTTTTTGGAGTGGTATTGCTCGCAAGGCGAATAGACCTCCTTGTGGAACCATCCGAAAAAGATTCGCTTGACGTTGATGCTGCTGTAGCCATTATCTAAAAACGGTGCAGTGATGCGAACTACGTGTTGTTCGTTTCGCTGGAAAAGAATTTTGAGTGTGATGCGTTTAGCAATTTAAAAAAAAAGAAGTCATTCCTAAACTCCAGATGATAAGCTGCCAGCAGGGGTAAAGAAAGCTTTATCAAAATGAGCCAGCTTTAAAGTTCATTTCTGAGTGAGTGAAAGGTTTGAGGGAATTGGTTGTATTAAAGCGACCTTCAAGCTCATCGTTTGATAGGACATTCCCGAGCGCCAAATCCAGTCGCGATTTGTGGAAGATAACTTCACTTCAGATTTATAAAGTGTCACGAATAGATTCATCTGTACAAGTTCTGAGGTACTGCAATAACTTATGTGATTGCCTATAAAAGCCACCAATTAAAATGCACACATAGCTTTGGTTCAAGGCAACTTAGTCTTCCGGCTGGTCAGACGGTGTCGCCTTTTCCAGTGTATAGAATTTCCATTCCAAGAAGCTATAATCAGAAACTCGAAAACATTGTTAGAGAGAATTGCCGGTTCGCATTGAAGATGTGCTGTTCAGTGTTTGGCCGACGTATAACGAAGAAATGTTAGTGCGGTGAATGGTGCATTCGGTGTTGCTGGCGATTGGCAACTGATAGCATCGATAGGTGATGGAGATTTGTTGCAGGCAATAAACTTTTCAATATTGATTGACGTTTCGGATTTGTGTATGTTTTGAGCGGTGAATGGATCAGCTTATCATTCACTCATCTCGCCAGTTTAGTTCTTGGAAGTTTCAGTCCTCGACACAACGCCCAGCCGATCGAGATCGTCGTCCGGCACAATACGGTCGTGTCTCAAAAGAGCGACGAAAAGAAATCGAGTATTGCAGCTTCATCTTCATCTAAACAGCCTTCATATCGTTGTCGAATTATTGCAGAAGATGAAGGTTATTCTTTGGCTTCTTGCATTGTGAAATACGGCCAACTGACATACCGCTGTCTGCCAGATGACCATTATAGCTTTTAGCGTCGCATAATATACTCAATTTGCGTTCCTATCTATTGGAGCACATAGTTGGTGCTTTATCAGTGGGCTTTGATTGAGAAGCGGCGGGATTGGGAGGGCTAATTCGCCATGAACTTAAGCTTCCATTAACTGAGCGCTGCTACAAACTTTTTTGCGTTCATCATTCCCAAGGAATTCAAAAAAAAGCTTTGAGTAGGGTACCAATCTTGTTTTTTATTAGTAGATTTTGTGGGGATGCTATCTCTAACGAGAGGAAGGGAAAAGGGGAGGGTGGAGAGTTGCTCGTTGTCTACCAGTATATAATTCGATTGGTGTTGGACTAGTCGGAATTTCTTTTAGAATGTACTGAAAGGGAATCACAGGCGACTGACTGTACTCGGCCGTTGATTGTTCATAGGTTCAAGAAAGGTCACAGACGTGCGTTCTCGATGCCCAGTTCTAACGGCAACCGTATGACGCTATCGATTGTTGACGATGATCAGTCCATGGTTGGCTTCTGAGGGTTCATTTCTATTTTTCAACTTTCGAATATAAATTAACGGAAAAGGAGAGAGAGGTTGCTGTAACGAATATTTAAATGTAGTTGTGGGTTTGGGGGCTTTTTTAACCTCTGGCTTGCATGAAACCAGAAATGAATGTTCGTTCAAGCTAAGGTTTAGAATTTCCTTGCTTTGATTCATTTCGTGCTCCGCTGTCGTAGCCAGTATCATCCTTTGCGTCGCGTCGTAGAGGTTGGTGTATGGAAGGCAAACCTCATGAGTTCCCACTTGCTACACGGCGGCCGCTTATTCGTGTCACCGTTGTGCATCGTAGTGTACTGTTCGTTCTTGGCGACGAGCTGTTTCGCCGTCAATTTTAGGATCGCTCAGCTCTGTGTTCGTTTCTTTGGAGCCTGCCATGCCTTTCCTCAAACAGATGACGGCTGTTCTTTCCCTAAGCCATTGCAAGTTCTGTTTATTCTGTGAGGCCGGAAATAGTTCGGATTTGTTATGAAATATTCAGTTAGGCCAAGAGTAGTTCTGACTTGTATGTTTATTCATGGTCGTCTAGAACCATTTGTGTTATTACAACTTTATCCAGCCTATATTTCTTTAAATTTGCACTTGAGACTTTGTCCTTCCCATTCTTGCGTCTTCTCATAAAGATTAATTGCTGATTTTTCTCTAACACTAAGGACTTGACACGTCAGGGAAGGAAAATGTGCGAATGAATTGTTTGTGATCTGCCCATGTGTGAAGTATTGCTGAAACGGGAGTGTTTCACTTCAGACAATAAGGCGCTTTTTGAGTCGCTGGTGAGCTCGGGTGACACATAACAGAAGGATGATTCGTAATAGCGTATAGGGCTTCGTTGAGCCGGTTACAGGCAGATGGTGTGCACAAGCGACATGTGGTGCGTTATCGGTTGCATCCACACAAGCGCCGTGCATCTCCGCAAACGTCGAGTGGGTCCACGGCACTTTCAACAGCAGCTCTCATTGAGTTGCCATCCGCCGACCAAGATGGCAACGAACTTGCTGTAAGTAGCTTCCGTATGACCTTGCCAGAGTTTGCCGGCCTCGGCTAACGTTGCATCGGCGGACAGGGGGCAAGTTTCGATTTGCAAGCTCTAGATTCATGGAGCATGGCCTACTGGTCCAAAGATTGTCGTCCTCTTGCCGTTGTAAAATGCACCAAATTGATGTGCAGCAACTGGAATTGTTAACAAAAATAGAGCATGCAGGTTTCTATAGCGCTTCAAACCGATTTCGTGGAAACCTATGCTCATGCTTCAATCATGCCAGCTGACCAGCATTGTATCGGCTCATTTGAACAAAACCAGTAAGCAGATGTTGCACTTTTTCTTGGCATTATCCTCCTTGATGTCTTTGTATTATCGTTGACTTTTTGAGATTCTTGTTTAGCTACTCTGTGGATGAATATCGTCACTGA
This sequence comes from Toxascaris leonina, assembly GCA_022844705.1. Lineage (NCBI taxonomy): Eukaryota > Metazoa > Nematoda > Chromadorea > Rhabditida > Ascarididae > Toxascaris > Toxascaris leonina. The sequence goes on along the minus strand of JAARMF010001131.1, from coordinate 45,012 downwards.
TCCCCACGGCGGTTCTTTAGGGTTTTTTAATTTTGCGACGTAATTTTTTGAATCATTTGTTTAGTGGAAAGTTGTGATTTTTTAAATCTCGCTCATGAACTTATAGAGATACGAATTCGTCCATAAGTTCTCTGAAATGTTGCCTATTCGGCCGATTTTTCAATCTTGTCATCTGTGAAAAGAGCGCAGCAGATGGGATCGTTGTTTTTAAACTGTAGTCCGTTAATTTTCTGATTGATTGTTGATGCGGATCCATCTGACAGATGTCGCCTTTCTCAGTTGTGCTGAGCTCGAGATAAAGTGTCTCGTCCGCGAACACATGACTTTCGAAGTGGCTTCATTGCTTCGGTGGTTCTTGCTTTATTTGACATTTTGAAAAAGGTTCGCTTTTGAGGTCTCTGAAAAATTCTGTGTTCGATTTAGTTTCATTGCCTATAAAAATATATAACTCGTTTTACTTGCAGATCGAAATCAATGAAGAAGAAATAATATGCGAGTCAGGGGATGATGGTGATGAATCTGGTCCTCGTACACTTATAAAGAAGGTTTGCTGTTGATTTATTGTGCGTTATGAGTGGTTGCTATCAACTAGCACAGCACAGCAAAACAGTAATGGTATTGGGAGGGGTTCAAGGTAAGGCGAGCCGATGAAGCTGGCATTTCTGCGTTTCGGTAGGTGAGGTAGAATTCTTCTTTTTTCGATAGGAATTAGCTTAATGATTTCATGCGATTTCCGGTGCGCTCCTGTTTCCTTTTCTGCTTGTATAACCTTTAGTAATTTTGGAGAAGGTACTGCTCATACAAAGGAGTCCTTCTGCCTCCTTTCTTAACTAGGGGCCTGGTTTGGAAAACGTTGGAATAAGATGTCAGATCAAGGCACTAATGTTAGGGGTTTCAAACGACGTTCCTGAACAAGCTGTGGTTACGTACAATTTTTTTGACAACGTACTCGACATGCCGCGTTAGATTGCAGGAAGATTACGGGATTGGGTGTGCTTTTTTTGCATATAGTACTGAAAGGATATAAATGAAAAGGAATCGGGTTATAGCGGCATTTTTATAGTCTCTTTTTTTGCTTTTAGATGGTATTCTCGAGTGTTTATTTTTCATAGAGTGCATCTAGTTGCGTTCGATTTTTCAGTTTTGGGAAGCTCGGTGGAAGGTGACGAATTTCGAATTTCTTCCGGTGTGGCTTCAAGACAACGAATTCTTGCGAACGGGTCATAGGCCACCGCTGCCGAGTTTTGGCTCGTGCTTTCAAAGTATATTCTCGTTACATACGGAAACTGGAAATATTTGGACTCATCTGTTTGGTCAGTTTTCCTCCTTTGCTTTCGGTAACTTGGGATGCCTTCCCTAATGTGCCAATATCCGAAGGTTTCAACTTTTTCAAAGCGTTGTGTCGTTGATAGACGTTTTATTCTTACCTCTGTAATTCGCGATATTTGTTAGCATAGAGTGCAGCAGTGAAGTCGAACGCCATTTGAAGTTGGTGGAGTTCTAAGATAACTCTGCAAGGGTGAGGGTCGTTATGTTTCTATAAAGTCATGTTCTTTCTTCACCCATTTTATTATTTCTTTTGGGGTTACCTTGACTTTTCCTCACGGAAATCTCCGAAAATCTGCATGGTTGAGAAATAACGGTGCTCATATGCATTACTTTTAACTGGGTTAGCGTCTTTTGGAAGCGGTCGTGCTTTTACAGGTCAAATCGCAGAGGAGCGTGCCATTCTATTCGGTATGCGTTCCTCTTTTGGTTAGTGACATATTAGTGGAAGAGGTTGCCGCTGCATAAGGCACATAGGGCACTTATGCGATACGGGTGTACTAGCCGTTGGGTAAATAACAGCTTTTGGATCTTGTCTTATAGACTGAATCGCATACGGCGTTGATGTTTTCGCGACTTTTTGATTGTTGAGGTTCTATAGCCTCTGTCGAAGTTAGCTGCTGCCCTCCATCTTCCCTCACTCTTCGCTTATGCACCTCAGGTTCTCCTTTGACGAAAAGCTTCGGCGAGTAGTCGTCTTCCTGGATCACACTGTGGTCACATGTCATGTTTGCTAGTCAACTACATTACTCCATTCTTCTGGAGAAGTGCCTACGTCGCGATGGTCGTATGACCATATCTCGATAATTGTGCTCTGGTTTATCATCCTTAAAAACGATGGCCTGCGTTGTTCTGATGCTAACATATCGGTTTTTTGCTTCGAATAATCTGTCCGCTTTTCTATCTTTCATATAAATAGTATATGTCAAACATTTTTTCATAATATTGATGCACTATATGCAGCATCTGGGAAGAGCAGCTAAAAATTCTTTCCATCAAAAACTTTAAATAATAAGTGGGCCTCAAAACTTAATGGATTTCCTTCATTTCTGAGATGAAGAATGCAGAAGAATTAAATAGAACATAGTTGATGATCTCACCTTACGCATTGGATGCTAAGATTGCTTGTCCCGCCTGATGAGAAACAACTTCCTTCTAACGAGCATTTTTGTGAACGTATTTGTGGTCTTCAATTAGCCATATATTATAAGAGTCAGGCATAAACATCTGTCCATCGGCCATTGCTTTTACTTTTGTTGTTAACGTCTCATGAGAAAGGCAACTTTTCAGGTCTAAGCCCATTGTTTCATGATAAGCAATAAAATCGCCAGAAAATCGGATTTGAACTGCGTCCCCCTGCTTTCCCGGCAGACGTAACCGATTGAGCAAGTGCCGGTACTCTCACTTGCCAGTTTTTATTGTTTAACTCCCCTCATTTCTACTTTGCACTAATGAAAAATATTCGTCAAGGATGCGTGGCGTTTGTTGGAGTTGCATTGTTCTTCCTGGCACGGCCCAGCGTGCTGGTACAGTGGCAGGAGAAGCTGGTTTTCTCGTTCTTTTTTATGGGTGCCATCTCGTGTCTAGGCATGTCGTTCGCCTTTCACACCGTGCAGTGTCATTCAGTCAGTGTTGGCAAGCTGTTTAGCAAGTGAGTTTTTTTACCCTTGATTTGCAGGTTGCAGTGTGTGCAGTTTCCCTCAAACATTTGCAGTTTTTTACTTTAGTTTTTGAAGTTGCTTCAAAAGAATGAGGCCACTGCGTGGAGTAATTGAGATGAATAATTTCTTGCGGAATTTGCTTCCATGTGCCAGCTTCATTATAAGCTAATCAGAATGCCGCAATTTGTTATTATTGCTGAATGCTCGTTGTATCAGTTCCAGAATCGATGCTTCTGTGCATGTCAGCTGACTAAATTCTTCAAAATGAATGTCGCCATCACCGCGCTAATAAGCGACTTTGTCTCCATTTTATAAAAATCTTTACTTTTTCAATATCCTGTTTGCTATAAGAATGAAAACAACTCGTCGTTACGCTAACTACTCGTCACATCGTGCATTGAAGCGCTTCTAGTGTTGTTACGTCGTTTTTACGTAGTTATGAGTTATTAGCCTCCTCCCTTCTCTACCTACAAATAGTTTGGTTCTGTCTCGTCGAGAATGGGGTAGGACGGGGTGGGAAGTGCTTGGAAGGAATAGCAGAGTGCAGCGTCAAAAAAGGTATGTGGCTGCAATAATTTATTGCGTTGTATTATTTAGCTGTTGTATGTGAGATTATGCGATTATGAGTTTATGAACTCTGGTGTATATTGCTGGCAGGTTGGATTATACGGGGATCAGTCTACTGATTGTCGGCTCGTTTATACCATGGATATATTACGGTTTCTATTGCCGGACGTTGCCTATGGTGATCTACATCTCGATGATTTGCATTCTTGGCGTTGCAGCAGTAATCGTTTCTCTTTGGGATAAATTCGCAGCACCACAGTTCCGACCAATTCGTGCAGCCGTCTTTGTTGCGATGGGCCTAAGCAGTAAGCCGAGACTTGCACTGATAACTGATTCACAAACAAATGAGAATGACTGTATGCGGCCTGTTCGCATCTTCGCGCTTTGCCTACCACAACTATGCCCATCCCCCTGCCCTATTTCACCATACTGAGCAGATTTCGTTGTGGCTGTACATCGGAATTTTATTTGCTGGTTGTTTCAGTTATGAAAAACGACTAATAAAAATAAAACTCACACACGTGCCTCAGACTGAAAGTTGAGCAAATATCTAGATGTCAAATGCTTAAATTTGCGCATTTGCAACGTTTTTAGTTTATTGCTAGTGAACTAAATGTTTTTTTTTTCAATTTTTAGAAATCTCATTGTTTCGTTGCAAATGAAAACATTTTTAGTTCATTACAGGCCACTTTAATGTGCGCCAGGCTGTTGCGCAACGGCATGTTCACTCATTTATTTCAAAATATCGGAGCGGAAAAGATATAGAGTATGTGATCATGGACTGTGAGGAGGAGCGAAGCGTTCACGGGGCTACTATCTGCGGGGATAGGATTCTAGTGTGTAAGAGCATCACTAGTGGATAGCTTAGGAAGGAGATCTTTTAGCGACACATGCAGGAAGCAGATTCCAAACTCACACAACGCGAAATTAGAAAAGCAGAACATTTTTTGCTACATCATTTTTCGACGAGCTGCAAATGATGCCCACTTCGAAGGGGGGAGGGGGCAGACTGAAATATTTCTGACAGTGGGGTTCGAGTAAACCGCACACAGTTTTGCATCAAGGATTTTTCATTCAGATATCTAACTAGCTGTTTTCAGCTTTTTGCGTAAGGGAGTTACGATTCACCTTATTCCTCCTCCTATGTTGTTCACGAATAATGAAGGCGTTTAACAACGGCGGTGTTGAAGCTCTATTAACATTTAGGTATTGTTCCGGCCATTCATTTCTTCATAACGGACAGTATTCGAGTTCTTCTAGACGAAGCATCACTGCATTGGCTTCTACTGATGGGTCTTTTATACCTAACAGGGGCGGCACTCTACGCGAGCCGAACTCCGGAACGTTGTTTTCCTGGAAAGTGTGATCTGCTGGTAAGGGATTGCAAGTCAGCCCCATTCTCCTACCTCATATTTCTTTCTCTCTGCAGTGAATTAATTCCTGTCGAACTGTATGCGGTAGTTTTCGTGCTAAAATACATTTTATTTGCTTTGGAATATATTATGGTGATTATTCTAATTCGGTGATTTTTTTCATCAGACTGATAACACTAAATTCCCACGGTATCAGTCAGAGATGCCACTAGTACGAGCTGTATTCGTGGATGGGTGGGAGATCACACAAGTGAGTCCATAGTGAGAACGGGTCACTTGAATGGTTTAAGTTACTCGAATGTTCGGCAGCGTTTCTATGTTGCGCGTTTACTGACTGGTTCTTCATGTGGCAACAACTCCGGCAATGGTCTGTGCGATCACTTTTTGGAGCTTGGAATGCACATGTGGACTGGCGCATCCAGAATAGAAAAGAAATCGACTTTCCACTTTCCATAGTTCTTTTCTTCCTTTTTATTCTTCTTTTCTACAAAAAAGATTTGTGCAGTGCGTAACTACAAAGAACGGTTATGGGCACGACGTATGAGTGTCCAACCTAACGGTCTTTACTGTGCATTTTCTTGTCTCGAAAACAGTGGTCCTCTTCCTGCTCTTCCCTCCTCCCCCTCCCCCCCTCCCCCCTCCCTTCCTTCCTGCTCGTCTCTTCCCCCACAAGAAAGATGCGCAGAGTAATTGTTTTATTCAACTGTCTTTATAGTATCGCATTTGCAACGTGTCCGGCGCAATAGCTCGGGTGCTCGGACAGCGTATCGTCGTTCGAGCTTGGCTGCCTACGAAGCAAAGCTGTTATTCTGACTGTGGCAGTGAACCAGTTGGCCTCTGCCTCTGTTTTGCTGGAATTTGCGTTAGAGGCTTCAGGGTAGGTAAGGCAGCAGTTGCTCGCAAAACATCATCTCCGGGTGAGAAAGTGTGTCAAATGGTTGCTGCAATCACTGCATTAATTGTCTTTTAGTTTCAATCACATCAGTTATTCCATTTATTTGTGGTGGTGGCGGCATTCGTCCATTTTCATGGCATCTCCGAGATGGCGATGAAAAGGCTCGAGCAGGGTTCTTGCGCCGAACAAATTTACGAACGTTATGGTGTTGACTACAGACCTTCGTTCATCGATAATTGGCTACATTTGGACGCTTTATAAGTTTCTTTTCACTTCGCGCCCTCCACTTACACGTTTCGTTCTGTCTTATGCTGCAACTTTCTCAGTATTTTTCGTCGTAATTAGCGGGATTGTTTTATCAAGTTCTTATCTGCTTCGCCTTTTCAAATGAATTGCTGCTACCGCTACTCTACAAATCCCAAATGGAAACCATAATTGCGGTTTTTTTTGCTGTGTAGCGCGCCAAATGCAAGGGTCATATAAGATTTTTTTCTGCTACGGTTCGATTTTCCAAAATCTTTGCGATTTGCTAAAAGAACCACAAAAAAGTCTTTGTTGAAAAGTTGTCTCTTTTGTTGTTTTGTTGAAAGTGGTTTGTTGAAAAAGTCTTTTCTATGGATTTATTGATTTTATTAAAAGTCCATCACTTAAATGACCTTCTATGCTTGAACAAATGTAATTATTGTGAGCGAAAAAATTCATTGCATCCGGACATCCCATCCAGAATGCTGAAAGGTCGCTTTTTTGCAGAAGGTGGAAATGATTGCCTCAGGTATTTTAAACCGATGAACCTAAACTTTATTCGGGCAAAGAATTCCATAGGAATCACTTTCTCAAAGACTTCGATGAAACTATGTATTGTCATACAAGAAATAAGGTTACAGCTTTACAGCTTCCTTACGTATTTTTCTATTTTAAGTTGTTCCATTCTGCAAAAAGTTTGATTACTGAAAGCTGATCCAACGAGATAACTTTCGGACTCGGAAAACAGTAATTTCAATAAGAAAGCAAAGGTAACCTCACCAATTATATTAGCACAAGATTTTGATACGTCAACATTTTCAGTTGGTCAAACAGCATCCTTCTTGAAAGAATTCGAAGTACAGTTTAGACTAAATCATACTAGTATAGCGCTACGGCGTAAGAGCAGTGTGCAGTTAGAGGGAGGGAATCTTTCGCATCCGACTTGGCGTCACATTACTTCTCTTAACAATTTTCATAGCAGTGAATTTATATGAAGATTTGTGCATGAGCTTCGAATAGTTTGACTTTTTTGAACTCGGAGGGGGTTTGAGTTTTAGTTCTGAAATGACTGTACAGCTCGTTTTTTATTTTTTCCAAAAGAAACTATTTTTGAGCAGCAAAACGGAATCCATAAGGAAAAGTCTGTGGTCTTTTCGATAGGTACATATTACTGAATTTCCCCTAAACTCTCAAGGAAACTTCAAATATGATTTATTTATTCAGGTGAAGTGATTAATTTCTCTTCTATAACATTTTAAGGTGAGAGCTTGGTTAATGACCAGTGGCAGGAGTTCTTCCTGATCTTAATGTAGGTCATCCAATTGCGTTTTACAGTTGTCTTTATTACCGTTAGTTACCAAAGTACTTTGATTGCATGATATATCGTATTGGCTACACAGGTTTTGTTTTTAAAAAAAAAGGTGGTGGAGCAAAACTCTTCTTGAGACTATCGTAGTGGGGAAGCGTAGAATCGAAGTGAGTTTTGCGCAAACGGAGGCTGTTCAATCATAACGGAAGTCATTCTTACGTTGTTCGTGCGCTCTGATTTCACGTTTGTCGCATTTACTCGCGTCAGAGTTCGGCGAAACGGCAGTAGAAATGTTGTTGGGATTGCTTGGGGCCATTCCTACCCATCCCTCCACCTTCACTTTTGCTGTCCCAATTATATCATCTGCGGTTACATTGCTGTGCTGTAAAAGTTGTATGCTGTTTGTTTCATATCTGTTGAGTGTTTGACTTATGACGAGGACTTCATATCTTTTTGTGTGCGATGGTGTTTTCTGTTGACGCTTGATACGTCTGAAATGTTCATATGATTTACTTGTTCATTTGAGGTCGTGCTTGCGCCTATTAGGCCGTTCTCGTCGACCGCTTCATGTACAGCTCGTTTACCAGCTTTTCTTCTGTCGTTTTAGATATTGCCTGTCATGTATCCTGTTTTCCTCTTTCTCTCCTTCCTCCCATCCCCCCTTCCTCTACCACCACCACATTCCGCGAGTCGCAACTCCAGGGGTGTAGGCGTAGCTCCTGCATTTGCTTTCTTCTGTCTTCGAGACAGTCAGTCGTCTGCAGTTTGCTTCCTTACAAGCAACGTCTTCGGCTACTAAAGCTGATATTGAATCTTCTTCGCATATGGGAAAATTCGAAGACTGCTTGATTCTCAACTCACCCCCTCCCTCCATCTCCACCCCATTCCCGTTGAGATTTATATAAGTAGAGGTTCATGTGGCACAAGGGAACATATACGCATTCCAGTCTCTGAGAATAAAGGATGACATCAAGTTCTTGATTTCTTAGAGATCAGTTTAGAGCTGTTGGCATGTTCCTTTTCTAGGGGTTCATTAGAGCGCCAGATGAACTGTCCCGAGGAAGAGGCTAACACAGACTTCATTTTTAGCGCTGGGTAGTTCATGCCTGGGCTGCAGAACTACAGGAGATACATTGCTCGGAGATGTGTTCTCCTTCATCGGTAGTTGTGATCTTCAAACGCTGGCTTTTCAGATCATACGTGGTGACTTGCTTGGAAGTGTTTTGAATCCTTTTTCCCTTACCTTCGCTTTGTAAGTTGCCACAAGTTGATATGTGTCCATTCTGGAATTCGCTTTTTATCTCCATGAAAAAGTCAGCCGTAATGCGTTTCTGTGCAGGGTAGCCTTTGTTTTGTGTCCGATTTGGCAAGCTTACATTTCGTGTTCTGTTATCGTTTTTTCTACCTGTCGAATTAGTTGGTGCGCTTCGCTTTGCGTCCACTGGCCAGTCGGCTGGTGGGTGGTCAAGAATCACACTGATGGACTGGGTAAGCTTATGCCCAAGTTCGGTGGTCAAAAGTTGAGAAGCCGAGCAATCCGTGTGGTCGAAATATATGGTTTGCAAGTGCTGCAGCGACATTCAGTGTCGACGTCATGCTTCGCTGCAATTTCTTGAAAAGTTCCAAAAAGTTGGTTGAAGCCGAAACTTGATTTGTGAAGCTGTGAGGCGCTTTGGATTACTCCCAACTTACCCCAACTACCCCAACTAACACAGCGGTTTCTGTCCGAGCTTACTGAATACTATCCACTCACCTCCACTAATCGACAATGAGCTGATACCTCACTACTTGCTGTACTTTATGTTTTGTCGTATGTTTGTATCACTTGTTCTTTACCACACTGCTAGGTAGCTCACTGAATAAAAATTTCGTCATCTACATTCTACGCAACGAGAAAGTTGTTAAAAAAATTTTGCTAGTGTTTTTTTGGAGGGTTCCGGTATTGCCTTCTAATGACCCACACCGTTCTTGCTGGTTGTGAGTAACGATTTGTGGAGGAGGACGAGAGTTTTCAGTCCACCCATTGGTTTATTTGCCCCACTTTATCGAGCTTTGACGATGATATTTCGTCTGACTGTTATCGTGCCTCGATTTTCCGACCACACTTCTCAGGGGCGCAGTCGGTAGCGTGGGTGACCGACCCCTGATCTCGACCTTGCCTTGCGCTTGAGAAAATGGTCCCTGTAGAATTTGGATCATAAAAATGGAATCTTGGAGAACCCTTTGAACACCGAATCTTCCGAAATGTCCATAACTACCCCAACTACCTAGATGGGGACATAGAGGAATGGTTAGGAGAGGCCAAGCGTAAGAGTTTTGTGACCTTTTGACATGGAAGGGACGGTATGTCACCAATAGAGTGGCAGCTAGAATACGCATGCGTTCCCTCCCCCGCCTGCTTCCTTCCACCGTCGAATGGGCGAGCAAATGAGAAATACAGCAAGACTTATTCTGAAAGTGAACGTAGTAATAAATATCAACAAGCTGACTGCAAGTTATATATTCCTCGACCAATAAAACATAGTCGCAATTCATCACAAAGGAGTAACAGCTATTTCATCAAATCAGTCTTCCCAACCAAACAGCTTCATATCGGCTAGTATAAAAGTGTCACAGCAAACAAACACCCATGTTCACGCATGCTTCTAGTGGGACGAAGCACTGTCTTCGCCCACCAGCAGAAGCACGACAGTTCGTACTGGCTTACAAGTGCTTACAAGCGGTCCTTTACGGGCTTATTGCCATAGCTTCGCATTAATTTCCACGGAGCTTAATTTTGGAATGCGTGTAATGCACGATTCCTCTCCTCTTGTTAGCGCTACCCACTCCAGATTTCCTCCACTCACCTCTTACGACTTCGTTCACGCCAGAGCACAACAAAACGAAACATTGAAAACTTGAGTGACGAGTATCATTCATACGCAATATTTCTCATTCACGGTGTGAGTGGACATTCTTTCAGGAAATTTGTTTAATAAAAACTCCAAGAATTCTTGGCAGTAACGATCTGAAGGCCACAAAATGTAGGAGTTATTCCATGGGATTGAATATACTTTCCCTCGTATCTTTTCTCTACCAAACCATTGAACCTAGAAGTATGACGACCGTTCAGAATCGAAGGCCAACAAAGGATGTACCCAAAGAAGGGTCGACTCAAACTCATAATAAATCGTAATTTATCAGAGTGTGGAGATTGAATACGAGAAGTTCAAAGAATTGACTTCATAAAGTAAGGGCGTTGATTTCCCCTGTTCGATGACTATCAAGTCTGCCACGATCTCGCAGATTGGTACAGATACACATCTTCGTGCCCTAAGATAATACCTGCATCTTTACTCTCTTAGTTTGTCAAAAATTCAATGGCATTGATGTCACCACCATACGCCATATTTATATTCTAATTAAAGAGTTCGACCGCTCCATTCCAAATTATATGAGAGGGCATTTTTGGGTTTCTCCTTTGTGTTAGCAACGTCCACTACCGAATTTTTCGCCGTTTTTATCAATTTGCTGGCTAAGAAGCTGAGTCAACACTCAGTAAATGCTTGCAACTATTCTCAAATTATTGCCTTCCTCCCAATTCCCACTAACTCATTCTCAATTCGCAATTGCGGTCGTTATGTTACCTCCTCACGTTTATGTTGTCACTAAAAAATGCAAGCAGCAATAGTTTTAATACGTTCTTTCGCTCACTCGGAGAAAAAATATGGTTCCTCCAAAATCACCCAAATAAAACAAACCTTCTACTATACCAATAGAGCTGTGGGCTGAACCAGTAGAAGTTTCATCATAGAAGCTCTATTGAATGTGACTCTCAACTGATGTATAAAAATTACCGTAATTTGGCTCCACAAGCATACTCATCCCCCTTTGCTGGCCTCATCATCTGTCACAATAGCCATAGGAAAGTCAAAATCCCAAAATAGTCTCATCACTAGAAATGTTAAACAATATAATAAAGATGGCTGGTTCAAATGGACAGTTCATTAAACGATACACGCATGCCGAGAAAATAAACGCGTTAAATCGCCTTATTGTTTGGATAAAAAAGCAGTCGTTAGAAGGATTTGAATGATTTAACCCTAACATCTTGCACCTCAATAAATGAGAACAGGAAATGACGGTGACTCTATGAAAGCAATTATAGAAATACACAGTTTGTACTGAGCAAAGTTTCGGCTTCTACTCAAACAAAGAGTGCTGCGTAATGGAATTGTGTTCAGTAATTCACGTTCGCCAGAGCTCCTCACAGTTAAGAATAAAAGGATACTGGCCAAAGTACGATAGAATACATAATGTACAGTTGCCGATGGAAATTACAGAAGAGACGATCTGACGGAAGGACAGTGAGTGATGGCGAACAGTCGAAGCGCCAGAAGCCCGGTTTAGCCTACGGGCTAGGCTGCTCCCGGTTTTAGTCTGGAAGGTGAATGACGGAGTTCGGTTGAAGCAAACTCAGTTGCCCGGCTCAGCTCCGCCTTCCTTTTTCAGAATTGATTCCCGCCTCCATTCCATCATGGCATTTCCTTTTTTCTCCATCATTTCCGTCTGACGCATCTGGATTTCCGCTTATGTTGCGTTGTTTTCCATTCCTCGTTGGCGCCGCTAGGGCAGCAAGTCCCTTTCCACCTTTCAGTGGCTCCGGCGATTCGCTATGATGAGAGTCTCGAATTGCAACAGTTCCACCAAGTGAGTTTCAGTTCACTTATGTATTCCACATGATTGGAATGTTTCTAAGAAAAGCAAGAAAAAATTCCAACCGGGTTGTGAAACATAGAAAAGCCAAAAATCTTTAGTGAAGCGCTAGCCGTTCACAACATACATGTACAACTGTCCTTCTTGCTAGTTAGAGGAAGAGGAGCAAAGAGGTAAGCCATGAAGAGCTCCCCATGTGTGATTTCAATGGCTAAGGCTCTTCGACGGAGATTTTCAACCTTCCCGTGTTTCTAACCTTAGTCGGAGTCCGTTTATTGTAGGACTGCAAGGATCTCACCTGGTTTAGAAAGCCTCGATCCATTTGATCTAGTGGTCAGTCGCAAAGTTTGCGACTTTCAGAAAACAAGCTGCAATCAGATGCCGGTGAACAGGCACAGAGAGGAATTGATAAATTCGGAAGAAACCACGGAAAAGACGCGAAAACTTCAAGAATTTGAAGGAAAAACCGCCCGAAAACGTGACATTTTTGCCGTACTTCCGCTTACCTATGAGTTCATCAAAGGCCACCATTTGTAAGCCATCAAAACGACGCTACTATTGATTACCCTATCGCTAAAGTTTCTGTCCAACCAGCCCCTTCCCCAATACACGTACACCATGTAACGCGCTTTATTTCCTGCGCCGCGGAGGATTCACAAATCATAGTGCCCAACGCCGACCGGTTGAGTTGCTGCCGAAGGCCAGTGAATTAGTACGTTCGAAATGCGGGATTAACACAACACATTGACGTAAGATGGGATGCATTGTCGCAGGACAGTAACATTCCACCAAATGCTAAATCACGTGACGAACGAAGCTGTTGAGGGGAGCTTTCCAATTCCCCCAATGGCAATACTGTGAGTGCAGATGGAAGTGGCCCTGATATTCGAGTAGTATTGCTCAATAATTGTCCCAAGTGGCATGCACTAAACTCACCTATGTTTCAGAACAGTTTTTCCTAACTGATTCGAAAAAACATATCAAATGTAAGCCTCGATATCGGCCTACGATTGGCTTTGCAATACTCGATAACGACTTATTTTTGCACGTTGCATTAACAGCTTCCAATCTCTCATGGCACTGCATTACGATGAGAAAACGATCTCATACGTAAGATGTGTAGTGATAATGACGTGGGATGGGGAAGTAATCATTATGTTATCCAATGACTTCATTACCAATGAGGTCGACTTCAAAAGCGCAGTCGTCGCCAACGATCACCCCATCTCGTACCAACACTGCCATTTTCAGGATCGCTAAGTATCGAATGATGCGGACACTGTTGAAATTAGGTCGACGCCTCAATTGCAACACTTCCGATAATGTAAAGGAAGGTTATGCTGCTGAAATTCAGTCACTAGCTGCTTTCCGTTCCAAAAGCACAAAAATGTCAACGGAACCTTAAGGTACATTCCCTTTACTTTGCTTTCGTTTCTCATCTGTTTACAACAAGATGAAACCATTTGCTCTGCTATGCAATCCACTGTAGCGTTCAGATACGAAGAATTCGAATGGATGCTTTTATTATGAAGCATTAAAGCAAAGCGGCTGCTCATTTATAAAGGAATGCAGAGGAAATGAAAAGAAACGAGCACAAGACAGTGACATAACTGAAACGAACGGCAGAAGTTTAACAACAGCAGACAATCAACTGATGAAGGAAGCGTTCGTTGGAGGCAAATCAACGACAGTAATAAATCGCGCACGTTGCCTCACAACCGTTAGACATGTTCGTCATACCAAAACTGGCATGACACGCGCATCTGCACTCAACTCATCCGACCAACCGGTTCCATAAATTAGCGACGGAAAGCAAAACCCAACTCGTGCAAGTCTGCAAAAGTTTCATTTACTATGAGCTGATCACTGCAAAACGCATGCAAATTTTTGGTGCCTTCTAAATGTCTGAAATTCCTTTCGAACTTAACAGAGCAGCGTGAAAAATGATTTAAAACTCCAACCTTCACTGCACATTAATTATAACTATTAGGCGTCATGATATTAGCTTGAGCGGTTCGTGAGTTAGAACTGTCAAGGCAACAGACATATACATATCCATGCCTAAAGACACGTCGTTGCCACAATGCACGATACAAATGGGAATTTAAAAAAGCGCACAAACATTCATTGCATGAAACTGGCGATAAACTGTAAAATTTAGTGAAAGTGATTACTCCGTTCTCAGGGAAACTGCGCACGCTCTCTAGTAAATGAGAGCGGTACATGCAACAACTGCATTTTTCTGCTGCAGCTTAAAAACTGTGCAAACTTCAGCACTTCAAACTCGCGCACATTCGAGATACGAAACAAAAAGCTGATTCGGATTCTGCAAATTTTGCACATGATGGAAATAAGCAGATCCTGGAAATACCGGTCGCATGGGCGCGTCGATTAGCTTAGCGCAAAGCATTACATACCGCGCAATTGAACTGCCGACGCAACTGGCTACGACCGAAGAAGACAGCGCACAAAATTCTTATAGATGTGGATTTGGCAGATAACCAAATTTTGCAGCGTAACGCATGAAAGCCAAATTTGTGAACTGCGCTGACCATTTTGAAGCTATCACTTGCGAAAGCGAAAGTGTACAGGTACTTCAAAAGTGCGATCCACTTCCAGTACTTCGAACCTATCAATTTCAACGGTTGTCTTCCGTTAAGGAATTCCAGTCTTATTTGAATACGGAGCCATGCTTTGCAAGATGCTTTGCTTCTCTCACATACCACAAGTTCGAACAGGTGCAAGGAAGTCGCCGAAAAAGGAGCCATATAACTGGTACGATAGGCCGAAGGCTTTATGAGTGCCGCACTTCACCAGAAACCAGTCGAGCGTCCACCTGGTGGATTCAACACCTTGGTTGATGCTCGTGTCGTTCGCGTATCGTCTATCTGTGTTCCTGAAAAAAGATTTGCCATCCTGCGTCAATGCGTGATAAGCCTTATTAATTCCGCGAAACGAAGTTCACACAGTGTAATGAGAAAGTCCGAGGCAAGTTAAAAAACCACACCAAGCTCTGAGTTTTGAGACAATGCTTGAAACCTTCGCAGCGCTAATTGACTTCTCAGCCGAAATCGAATGCGACACAGCGTTGCAAAACATTTTCGACGCAGAACTTAACAGACAGAGACCAAAACGCTCGAACTGATTTAGACACTCACAGATGCAAGGAAAAACAAAGCAGAGAGCTTGCCAAAGAAAAGTTCAGCGATGGCGATAGCGAAAAGAAAACATGGAAAAACCTCCCATAACATTGCCATGCCAAAAACAAGGAGATCCCGATCAATCAACTTGGGCAGTCTCTGATATCCGCACATCATCACTGCACAGATTGATCGTTGATCATAAAGAATTAACACGACAGCGAATGACTCACAATTGGCTTATGCTTGTGCAATTCTACCCAATTAGCACACCGTTGTTCTTGCTATGTACTTCGCGGTCGGTTAAGCGCCTGAAGCTTATTCGACTGCTGGGATTCGCCCACTGGAGACAGCAAACTGAGATATGCGACAGAAGCGTACTAAACCTAAACCGTCTCCTCCCCTTTTCTGCAACTGGATGCAGCAAATGCTGCATTGCTTTTGTAGTATTTATCATAGCGGAAGCTGCACTCAAGAACGCATAACAAATACCTGAGTGTAAAGTAGAATGTGGTAAAATATTTACACGATCGCCTAAGAGGTGTCCTACGAATTTCATAATTTGCTTTCATTAGGCAAGGACACAAAGGACACAAAGGCTTGGATGGCTGCTGAGCGGTCAGGTTTCTTTTCGTTCAGCTCGATGCGGCCAAGGACCATTGAACGGCCGTCAGACCTGCGAATATGCTGAATAAGCAGGCGCGGACCAACCGATGGCGAAATTCATCAGGATGTGACGGGGGTTCGCGGTGGCACGCCAACACTTAAAAAATGGCCACATTACCCAATGACGGTTTCGCATCACGGCGAGTACGATCCGCCGAGAAAGATCGCAGCCCCTGTTCCCACTTGCAGGTACTTCGTGGAAGAAGAAAGGCTAGGAGAAGGAAACTCCGAATAACTGAAACCTACGTCGCCAGCAGGCCGGCCACCAGGCGATGTACTACTGGCCACACCAATGTGGAAAGGAAGAACGCGGCAGATCGCTAACAGACGGGAAGATCTGTTGCGACCTCTACATGGCGTTGATTGGATGCGGCGAGTTCAGGATCGCAAAAGATGGAAAAATTGTCAGCTGCATCGATGGAGAGAACGATGAAACAGACGAAATTACAGCTGTTCAACGTATTCAACCTAGGCAGGGATTTATGCATGCGAAAAAACAAAGCTGCGTTGCGATTCGTTAATTAATATGCAGCATTCTGTGACTTTCTCCTGCTAAGAGTTCCTTCAGTGTAATGCGAATGAAGAAGTTTACGACCGTTGCGAACGCAAAATTTTGCCATAGCCACTTCAAGTCAATCCGTGTGAGCAAAAAATTTCACAACAACACCAACCGCATGTTAAACTGTGAAATGTATTCGTGAGCATGGGATTCCAATGAGCGATAAACGACAAAGTTCGGGAGTCAATTTCTTTGATCAAGGCGGATGGAGGCAAAAATATGGCACGAGACGGAGAACTTTCATGACGGAAAACTGATCAGTGCTGGCTATAACTTTTCATCACGAAGGAGATCAACTTATATTACTGCTGCTAGTTGCCTGTGCTCGCCCTGATCCGGTAGTTACCAAGACATTTACATAGGGTGCAAGTGAGGTGCAGTTAAATGGATTTGCTTCACGGCGTCGAACTAGCAATATTGTGCTTCATATTAGTGACCTCCGAACATTAGGATGCCCATCATGGAGTGAAACCAGATCATTTTTCGTTTTCCTGCTGGATCTTCGAAAAATTGTCCGTGCCGTTATCAAAGTCTTTCGGATTGGCGGTCAAAGATGTGTGACATGTTTCAGTTTAGCGCTGCATAGATCCGCCCCGTCATGACGCGAATTTTCAGCCAACAGGGTGAAATTTGCAAAGTCGCTACTTACCAAAATTAAGAAAAGATTCCATACGAACAGCTGCTCACTGAAAAAACAAAGTCGCTAGCTGAGGAAGCCATAGAAATTGACCATTAGCTATCATAGTGGCTGTGACAACACAATAAATTTATACCAAAGTTCGTATCGAATTGACTCCGGCCATGCACAGCAGATGGATGCCGATAATCAGCAGCACGAGACGGTGGAGATGCCCTATGTGAACTTCCTGCAGACTCGTCACGTTCCACCTTCTCTGGTGCCTGCATCTGTAATGTGATTCATGATGTGGTGAACACAGGAGAACGCGCATGTTTCGGAATGCTGTGCTGGCTCAGAGCGATGATTGTGAAAATAGTTTCTGATACAAAACTCTCATCGGACAACAGGACGAGCCGACTTCTTTTTGGACGAAAATTTTTAGGCAGGGACCAAATTAGAATTGGCTGACTGGCTGGATATTGAAACCGATGAACATGGTGAGCACGGGACGGTGCTACAGCACGGATGATCAATCCTTGCAGTTTAAGTGAAGGAGCAGAAAACGACTTACTCTTCCGTCTACTACTATGATAGAATGTTTTTTCAAAGATCGACCATGGAAGTATTCGACCATCACTAGTCAAGGATGAGCGTAACAGGCAACAATCTGAATTCAGTGAAATGCCTCAAATTTGGTTATGTTCGCTTCCGCAAACATGAGTCAAATTTGTTCATAAACTACCCGGAATAGTGCTGAAAATTCGTCCTTTCAAAGCTACTGAATATCAGCAGTGCTTCACAGCGAGGGTGTGGCCTAAACATCATAAACCTTAGTAGGACGTGATATTACATAACAAGAATACTTCAAGTTTAACGAAACGAAGATGAATTATGACAGACCCTTTCGCGTTGTTGCACAGCGCAGAATAAGTATGGCGAATGAGAAGCCAGCTGGACGAAACGACCTGCTTCTTCATCAAACTGAAATGTAAATTTCACACTACACATTCAGCGACGATCCAGTGCAGCATTTTCGAAGGAATCTGAATAGACTAATCTACGGACGCAGTTAAGACAGTTCAGCAGTGAGCATGAGACGATCGAATTCATGTCACTCATTAACGAAATCTTATTTCACATCATTCGACCATCTCCATCTGCGAAAATTAGCATTAAAATATTTTTAAAGAAGGAACTTAGTACTCACTTTGCCATCGCGATAAGCGATACGACCGTCACAAACGGTCAGAACTGGTGCGGCATGTGCCACAAATGACTCAAAGATTGAAAAATCGCTCAGAGATTGTTGCGTCTTCACGGAGAATTTGCGCTTTGCGCTCGCATCCCACAAAACAACATCTGCGTCCGCACCAACCGCGATTCTACCCTGCAAATAAATCAGTGACAACTAATTGCATAGCAATAAGATGACGAAGGATTTATGAAAAGAAAGTTGAAGAGATTTCGCTAAATACATTACCAGATTCCGCAACCAGAAAACGAATTAAATATATCGCAACCGTTATTTTTCCAAAAAAACACATGTAGCGAATTCTTGTATGGCTATGACAAACGATTGAATGAAAAAATTATTTCAGAATACGCTTTAAGCTCCTACAGTGGTAAAGGGTTGATCAGCGAGCCCCCCCCCCCCTCCCCCCTCGCCTTAGCATTCATGCAGTAACAAACCACATGATTTTACTAGTGCCTTACAGCGCCATATTTTCACTGATTGTCGTTTTCTGCATCAGCATTCCTGCAATTAAACAGGCTTCCGGCCGCCCTTTGATGATTTTACGCAAAAACTTGCTAAATACATTCATCCTCGAGGAACCTTTTTCGGGTATAGGTTGAACATTTTTGCGGCATTGCTACTCGTCACCGCAACGAAACGCATCGGGTCGATAATGCCCGGATAAACGGCCTTCTCCCATACGACGCTCATTCGTTCTTCGACTGCTGATACACCAACCGCCATTTGTGTGAAATCACCAGCACCGCGGTCTCGCAGTCCGCGATGATCAGAAACACAAACACACAGCGGCATACTGCAAAGAACGAAGTCAATAATCGGCGCTGAAAATTCTCAAAAATGACTTCGTAATCTTGAAGAGGTATAACGATAACATAAGAACCGTACGCTTAAAGGTGTCAAATGAGTTTATAACAACATTCCCGAGCAATAGCCGGACTATCGCACGATACTCAGCTCAACGGTGAGGAAGCTGCCATTGGAATAATTGCAGGCAACCCTGCAACCATTCAGTACATAGTCCCTTGGTACACCCACGTTGCATGCTGCAGTGGCACATAGCACTCTCCGAATGGTAATATACTAGCGAAAGAATGGCTAGTATACCTCACCCTTCGATAAAGAAGACTTGAGGCTTCGATTAATTTTTCCGACGTTTACATTCCCTTCTTGGGCCTTTTATCTGTACCACTCATGGGTAACTTGCTCTTTTTTGGGAAACTCCTCCAATCTGCAGTCAACTGATTAAGAATCTGCCAGAGATTGAATTTCAATAAACGATACTAAAAGCTGAGCGGTGAGATTGCTAATGAATAGGCATATTTGATCAACCGCAAATGACCAGCTTTGACTTTGTTGAACAGAATTTCGAATATCGCGAAGACCCTGCGTTTTTGGATGATACTTCTTTAGTTCGTATTTTTCGAGTCTTTCTAGTGCTTGTTTAATACCTGAGTACGATTAACTCGCTCGAAAAGATGGAAGCTGGCGCTATATTTAGGGTGGAATATAGACTTTTTCCAAAATCACTCTGAGCTGGTGACTTAGCACCGAATTTCTGAAGACGGCATTGGTGCAAACGAAAAAATGGAAAGTGAGCATGTACCTTGCGAGGCACTCGACAAGAAGAGACGAAGTGCGTGGGTCGACACGTAATGGACATGCAGTCATGTGCGCTGCAGCATACCGCGCGCATTTATTGAAGTACTGCGTACCGTCTGCGACTAATGGCGCTACCGACACCTAGAAATACATCAGCGTTGATTTTATGAGGGATCTTAAGACCTGTAGGCTCAGCAAATAATTAATTGGAGTAAACATTGCAGTTGCACAGAAGACTAGTCAGCAGTGAAGCTGGGTGATAGCATACACATGTACGCGAACAACAAGCTGGCAAGAAATGAGGAGTAGAGGGAGAGGTGAATTCGTTAGTGGAGGAAGAGATGGGCAGATTCTTGGAAGCGCGGAGGTGAAAATTTAGAAAGCAATCTCTTCAATGGCTCACTTCTGGGAAGATAAGCGAACTGGTACGTGCACGCAAAACGGCGTCACGAGCCTCCGACGACGACACCGACATCACTGCAAGTGGGCAGTTTGTTAACTGACTGAGCACAGCTAAACGATCGACCAACTCTCCTTCCAGCTGCAAATGGATATATTCTTAACAGAGTGGACACCTCTAGGCAAGAAATTGATTCAAGCTATCGAAAAACTGCAAGGCTTTGTCCAGTGCGGACAGAGTTTTAGGATAAATTTCGGAAGATTCGAGCACATATGAAGCGCTAACGAGAATTAACAGTGAAGCATCCCTTATACCAGGCTGTTGCTTCTGATCAGCGGAATTTCTTATAGAAGAAATCGAAAATGATGGAAGCAGGAAGTCTCAAGGCTGCACGAGTAATAACGACGAACAGCGATTAAGTGCTCACCGATTCGGGCCTAGCCTGGAAGAAGCCCTCTGGACCAGTGATGCCGAGTGACAGCATTTTCCTTTCAAGAAAGGAAATGATGGCTTTGTTTTCGGGAACAACACGAGCATGAGCGCCAATCGTCTTGCAAAATTCGAATGCCTAAAATGCATATCAATTAAAGAGATGCCATTGAAAAACGAGTCATGGGCAATAAAAAATGTCTAGAGATCGTATCTGCGCATAAGGCCAACGAAGCAATTATTATTTCTATGATGCTAAAAGTATCATTACGCAAGCATGAAACTTTTGTTTCGGAAATAAACAAGGCATGACGGTTTGCAGCAACTAGTTCGGCTCAATGACGTATTAACATTTCGCCGTTTGAAGCAACGTGTGAAAGAGTTTACGATGCGCTTTAACGATATCACAATGCTGTGCGAAAGAATCCTTACAGCTTAGTAATTAATAACGAAGAAAATCTCTGCATGCCATGGGAATGCGCAAATAAAACTGTGAAAATCGCAAACTAGTCAAACGCTCGTTATGGCAAACTCAGGTGGTGAAATAGCTGGGAAGAATGCCTGGTAAAGTTGGTCATCGGAGTGCAGATCGATAATAAAGCTGTTGATGCCTTTGTCTTTAACAACTAGCCCCATCTCCTTCTTGACTATATCGTTCCATGCTGAGATTACCACACTAAAGCCGAAATTGCATAGCGATTTCGCTTCTGCAGCTTTGCGTACTCGATCGCATGCCGCCAACATAGATTCGCCACCTCGAGGGTTCACCACATCGATCACCTAAGAACTTCACATCATCACGGACAATCACAAAACAACGTCAGAGACACTGTCAAGATAAGCGCTCTACGCTTCAGACGGCCAAACCATCCGGCTGCACCGAGGCAAAAAACTCCATGTAATGTGTTTGATTAAATAATACAGTTGTAATAATTCAAGGCAGTTGTAGCAGCAGCACTTCATCTTGATCGCAAATGATGGGCTGCACAAAAATTAGTATAACGTTACTGCTGGTATGTATAAATGAACATGACTGATCACAGCCACACGCAACTTGCCACTGCAGCATTACTTGTGACCCAAATTGAACAAAGCTCAGAACATGCCATCCGCACTCTGCAGCGAACACTGTTTCCATCTCGTTCCCCCCTCTCATTTTTGGTGAGCTGAAGAAGTTAAAAGGACGAAACTATGCACGATTCCACAACTGCAAGCTAAACTGCGCAGTTCCAAAGGAGGTACTAGGTATGTCATATTCTCGAAGTAACGGCTACACTACAAAGTCCCACCTCCGTAAGTTTCATGGTCCAGGATATTTACAGAAATGGTCTTTAAAAACCAACAACCAACTTGATGTGCGTGACTACTTATGAGAAGCCGCACCTGCGCTCATAACCAAAATAACAGCAATCCGCCACGCGGACTCTTACAACCATTGTAAAGATCAAATGGCCATGCAGCGGCGTGCTCCTTGCTTTGCGCATGTTCTGTTCTATGTTCAAGGGAATGCTACCGATCACAGTTGTTCAGTGTGCTGGGCAAACACATCCAACCGCAATCGAGATATGCCCCGAAAATCCTCGAAAGCACCTTTCTCAGTGTGATGCAGCGAAAGATGGGAAAATTAACTTGCATTCGAAATGTGAATCGCTATGAAGTAACTGAAAAAATATTGGCGATTTTCGCTTGAGTCGAATTCAGTGTGTTATAAATTCGAGTTGACTTCATCTTTGTAGTGAGAATATTGATGAAGAATAAGATAAAACAACCTGACAACCCATTGATATTTAATTCGCAAAGGGATATTGATATAATGAGTGCCCACAAGATCACCGAATATGCCTAATGTAGTGGAAAACGCCAGCAAATAACATCCGGGAGAGGGCTTAAGAGAAAGCGGAGGGACAGGCGGAATTATTCTGCAATCTAGGTTACGCAGGCAGAACCGTGGATATGACACCTGTGCAAATCGCTAAAACCTGTAGAATTAGCGCAAACTACATGCCACTGGCCTCAACAAGTGGAGATTTTTTTTTTATTGCCTACCTCAGATCCGGTGTTTTTTCACGTCATTGATGGGATAATCACGAAATTAACACTCGGAAACTCGAGAAGAGAAACTCCCCGACCTAGATCTATGGAAATCATGGGAATTACAGCATATATACATACAAACAGTTGCCCTGCTTTCTGTGGCCACCAGCTGACAGCTCGGTTCGTATAAACTGGCTGAACAGTGCTCACAACTTCTATTATTGTCTGCGGATTAAGATACTGCGATCATTAGCGAATCTTTATTGATCCTCGGAAACTAAACAAGACCACCGTAAAGGTCTACCGTGGCGGTGCCTCCTGCAAGCGCAGCTTTCGAGCCAGTTGCGAAATCGTCGGCGCTATTCGCCGATGAGAAATCGGTGTGCACATCAATTCCGGCCGGCAGAAGAAGTTTCCCATTGCCATCGATAACTGTAGCCCCATTCGGCGCATCTAACGAAGTTGACACTTGCCTAGAGCAAAATAGTTGACTTCTCCTATGCATGAAACGACAAACAATGTGGCCTGGATGCTCCAGAGCTTGCCGGTTTTCAATCGAACCTCCACGCACTGTCGCGGAAAAATCAGTCCCCATCCTCCACACAAAAAACGATCTAAATCTGTCGACCACCACCTGCTGAAAAACCTTGGGTGGCATTTACTGTTTCTACAATGAGTAAAACAGTTGTGTAAAACAGAACTGTGAAAGTAAAACAGAACATCCACAACATTGCAAAATATTTTGTTAATCATCTCCATGGGTAAGAAGACAGTTTGGGCACGCAGTTGTGTGCAATCCACAAGCGCACGCAAAACACGGAATGAAACAAAGCGACATCAGCGAAAAAATGATCAAGATCCCATGGTTTCAAATTTGTGTCATTTCGTTGGAAACTTCTTGACGCGATCGCCAAGCTCTTGTTTGCGGTTCCACGTAAAAAGGCGAGATTTTCTAACGCTTAGTAACATGATGGGATGCGCCAACTATGAAAATACTGAAGCACGTTTTTAAACATCGATAGCGGAAGAGACAACTTAGAGAAGTGTGACTGCTCCATTCGCAACAGAAAGATAAATTTTGAGAAAAAAAATGTGTCAGAAAAATTAGGAATTGGATCGTCGGCAACAAGATGCTGCAGTCCGAAAAGATCGCATGAATTTTGTAGAATACCCAACCCATACCATAAACACTACTGATGACCAGCAGAACAAACGTTATTCCACTCGTATCTGACACGTAGCATACATTAGACATTTCTGTAATGCTGATGATTGGAGACAGAGATCGGATTAGCTAACAGCAGTGAAAAAGCAGAAAAACGCAAGCACAATATCCATTAGTAAATGAGTGCCAGATATCGACAGGCTTGTCTTAAAAAAGAACGAAACCAATTAGATTATTGGTTAACATGCTCACAAAGCAAAGCAAAAAACCGCTGGAAATAATCGTTCAAAACTCGGACTTAAGAAGATGGTTCGAACTAGAATAATACACGATAAACCCGATAAACTGAAACGCGTCGATAAAAGAAAAATTGGCCTACTCAGCGGGCGCAGGATTGGTGCTATTATTATAACCCTGCTTGGGCAGATGCTGTCATTAGCACATTACACGAAAGGAAGTGATTAACGAGGAAGGAAAGAGAGGGCGAGGGGATCAAAAAGAAATTAACGCATCGGATGTACGAGTGGAATGCATTTGGATCGATGAACGATGCGCAGATGAGGATGCAGTTGTGTCACTTTTTGGCCTAGGCATTGCATATTCGGCATCCATGAGCCGTGGGCCGCGCACTCAACTCGTCGCTATTGATTGTGCGCCTCGTCAGTGCATGTAACTGCACCATCCAAGAACGTAAACATCTTTCACGTACGCAAACGTTTCATGCGTACAGGAAAAAGTTGCGATTTTATTGCGTAGATAACATGTCCCATAAATAATACACTTTCCTACAGGCACTTCGATTCACGATGCCCTTCACATTCTACGAAACGTTTATTAACACAATCAACTGCCAGATGCTATTGTTTTTTGATACTGTCAATTACTATGAAGCCTGCAAGTGGCAATCTCTCTGTTGAAAATCCCAAGACAAGAGTTCACAATCACGTTTGCATCTAATGAATTCACTATTATCAAAAAATGGAGAAAACTGCTTTTCACTAACACATTTCTGCGATCATCTAGCAGGATTTTCCTCTTACAAAATATGATATTAATGAAAGGTCTGAGTATTAAAAGCAGGCTGCTCTGCCCAAGAAATTTAGTAAACTAAAGGACTGATGCTTATCAAATTAATCAAAATTTACGACCGCACAGTGACGCAATACGAAGTATGGTACCAGTGCGCGAACAAACGACGGCTGGAGTTTGAAGGTTTCCGCGTAGGCGCAAGGGTCTTTAAAAATCATTGGCTTAGCTCAACATTATTAGGCAACAAAGAATACAGTTAGCCTATGGAAGAAAAGGATATTGAGACATTTACTTATCAACGTGCGTCCCATCCTCCTCTCCCCCGCCTATCCCACACTCTTCTCAATACCAACCATACCACATTGTACAAACAAATTAGGAAACATTTCGCGAAAGCTGCACTGTCAACAAGAAACCTTATTTCCTAAAGAGATCATTACCACAAGTGACCTAGTACACCTTCTGAAAAGCTTATCATCTGGCACACGGAAATAAGAAAAGTGTAAAACTTGCTTGATAACTTTATCCTCGATAAGGACGTCGGCGTTGAAGATCGAATCGTCGTTCACAACCTGCGCACCTCTGATGAGGATTGGCGCTTGTGCTGCGACCGGCATTCCCCCGGCTTGTTCGCTGGCTGCACTGGCCGCGTACCCATTGTGTGCGCCTGGCTGCTCTAGCACGCTCTCTCCATTCTCGTGCACTTGTCCTCTCTCATGTGCGTCGTCAACGTCAATCGTCGCAGCTGAATCGTCACCGTAGTGTTCGGGACCCGGCTCGCCGTTGTCGAAATGACGTTGCGAAGCACGACTCGACCGCTGCGACGAACCACTTGAGCGTGATTCAAGTACGCTCTCATTCGCCTCCCCCCACTCCGAAGAGGCTTTGCCTGAACTGCTTATGGTCATCGTTTCTAGACCTTCGTGCTCTGTCTCGCTTGCTGATTGCTGCACAGCACTAACAGAGCCATCGAGGCGTTGTTGATCGTCTAGGTATTCGGGACCCGGCTCGCTGCTTATGTTGGTGTTTGCCACATCGTCGCGCCTTACGTCTTTTCTACGTCTGAAGGCCATGCCCAAAGTACCCGTGACCACTGACTTGCCTAGATTCTCGGAGGATACTGTTTCTGCGGAAGCATCCCCATTATTTTCTTTCATTCTGCGATCCACATCAGATGCATTCAGGCCTTTTCTGTGCATGCTTGGAACGACCTCAGTGCATTCTACACTTGCACTTGATGGTCTCCCTCCGAAGAACTCCAACATCGCCGGAGAAACGTCGAGACCTTTTCGACTGAATCTGCTCGAGTGTGCATGCTGGGTAGAAGTAGAGTAAAAGAACGCTTCCTTCTGTGATTCCCTGATACTTTCCTTGGCGAACGCCTCCGAATAGGATGTGGTGGTCGAATGCTGTACAGCTTTAGTTGCGTTTGCTCTCGGCGATCGACCTTGCCGGGAAGCTGGTCGTGGAGATCGTGAACTGCTTGTTGTGCTATTAGGTGACGAGCTCTTCGATGTCGACGCCTCGTATGACATCTTTGAAACAGCAGCTTCCTTTGTAATTGATTTATTTTCTCCAGCAATAGGTGTCTCATTAGGAATACCCTCGATGAAGGAGACGTCGACGGGGGCAAGCTGTGAGGACCGTATTTGAAAGGTATACGCGTAGCCCCTAAATGGGGCAAGGAACGGGAAAATTTTGACGTTTTGTCACAAGCGCTGCGAGGCGCTCGCCTGAGATCGCTTCGAATGCTGTTACTCAACAAATCTCTGCCTCGATCAGCCACCAGATGCCCACTCTTGAAGATACCTTTCACGCTCGAAGACTGCGTCGCCGTCCTCTCCTGAAACTGTTTCAAGTGACTGCATATCTGCCGATGAGCTGAGGTGAAAATCGCAAACTATTCAGGCAAGTCGAGAAATGAGCAAAAAAGAGTCGCCCCTAATCAGAAACGCTGCCTCGCTGGAGCAGAAAAAGAAGCGACGTAGGTGCTTCCTGCACACCATGTCACATCCATAGGCGCCTCGACAAAATAGCAAAACTGGTTGACTCTTCGAGCATTCAAAGCAAACTGCAGTAGATGGAACTTGAGCAAATGGCAAGCTAAACGGTAGCGAGGCAAAGTGGACATGGAAGAGGGAGCAGGATGAAGGTCGAAGGGGGAAGGGAGGGGATGGAAAAGCCCCCAGCTGCTGCTGCTCGTACTCGCCATTCAAATTTTGCAGTACTGGGATGACCCAGTCGATCAACAAGTTGTTAACTTTCTAAGACTCTAAGTTTGTGCAATAAAGGGATGCATAGATGGCATACGAAGAGGAATTCGACTGATTCCGGCTGTTCCGGCCGAGAATGATTGATCTGAGATGGAAAAGTAAATGAATTTACATGTGGTAAGTTGAAAAGTGGAACTCAGCACATATTCTCGGCATCAACTTTAAATTCAGCCCTTTTACGTCGCATCCATTAAATTCCTCAGCACTAGTGCATCAAATAAGATTTAAATCATGTTCTACACAAACAAGCGTCTTTAAATGCAACTGAGGTAAAGGCGTACAACGTGCTTTACGCGATTTTCGCACTTCATCCTGACGCGTCTGAATTTCTACCCGATTGCTCGCTCCTACACATGCGATTTACACGATGAGCAATCAGAAATATATCCAATGCCGGGCGATATCGTGGGTGAGATTCCGGCACGAATAGTAAACAACCAAGCTCTATCACGCGACCCGGCTTTGCCGGAATGCGAATGTCGTAGGTGGGAATGTTGATGGTATGAAAATGCCGGAGATGCGAACTTCGTGGCAGATGAACTGTGGAAGATGCCTCCAGCACTGGGCTTTATTTTGGAAAGTACTGCCTCACTGTATCCCCTCTACGTTGGATGTAACGTGAGCCATATGCATAGCTTTTCCTTTGTTCTGGGCGACGCACCATGCGACAATATTGAATTTGCGCCAAGTATAAATTTTGTAGCACTACAATATGAAACGGCGCCATGACATATTTTTTCTCCCAATCGACAAGTGTGCCGTGCAATATCGAAATGAATTTGAATGGAGGCATAAGGTGGTAAGAACTTCAACATCCAATACCTATAGCTGGAGATGAAATCTTCGCTTGGAAAAGTGCAGCTGAGAACATGTAGATCGAAATCGCTCAGCAAAAAACTAACTGACGCACAAGAACAAAGACAGCGACAAATTTTCTAAAGAAAACAAACCGCAATTTTCCATTCGTCAAAGAATTCAAGAATCCATGTTTTCGACTTCTTTTATCATCTTTAAGTGCTACCGGAGAATAACGCCAAAAGCAGAAGATATGGTTCAATGTTCCAAGAAATATTTGCCCATTAATTTAAAAAGTGATCAGCAATCCAAAGCATAGCACACGGCATTTTATAGATGTACACTCACAAACGCAGATGTGGACATTCGAATCCTTCACGAGACAGAAAGACATTTGTATGCCAGTTTGGTACCATCGTTACGTTAAAGGTTGTTTTCTGATTTCCTCTTCTTTGAGGAACTGAGATAGAGACATCTCAGACTTGGTTCGCCGACTACCTCCTAAAACTTGCAAAGATCACTTTTAGTATACTCTTCTAAAAGCAAACGCCATATCGGTCGGCTTCAATTTCTGCAAGTAGCTATTGGCTAAGTTTCTCTTAAAGCAAAAATTACAGACGAAGTACTGATGAAGAAACAGGCGTAACATTCAATACGACCTGCGAATGGATCTTAATAGAAATAACGATAAAGAAAAGAGTGAGCATTTATTCATCTGTGAAAGGTTGACAACTTCCACTTGTCTTAAAAATGAGTCGCCATATCAAATCGCCTTTATTATTCCAAAATGAACCTTAACGCCAAAAAAAAAAAAAAAAAATCACGGGAACAATTTGCTTCACGACCGAAATGTGCGACTGCGAGATGCGGGTAAACCAAATATTCCTCTTCGGAATACACAAGCCTTACTCTCAGCACTTTCCATGAGGATTGTGTTATCACTGGCTTGAAAAAAAAAAAAACAAAAAGTCAGCGATGCAGAAATAATTTTCGAATTATTTTGCGCGCCGTCCATAAGCTTCTAACACATGGTAATTTTGTGCAGGTGCAATTTGCATCACAAGGTCAGCGGAGCAGTTAAGAAAACGCATCTAACCCAAATATGACAAACGGGGAACTGCCCCTTCTGAGTAGTACATGTATGGACGATTTGCACAACCAATGGATAAGGGGTGTGTTGTTACTGATTAGGACAATTTATACGGCACAAGCCCTGCTCCAACCTGTTCGTCATCACCGGCCCCCCCCCCCCCCCCCCCTCAAATTCCGAGTTGTTGTGGTTCCTTTTTTTCTACCAAAATCTTCTTTCCGTTAACCTTTGATAATCTGTGATATTTAACTTGAAGAAAAATGATAATGAATTGGAGCCCAGATGCATTTTCAATGTAAGGAGATGCTCATAAATCACACTGAATGAGAAGAATACCCATAAAATAGACTGAATTTGAGACTACCAAAAACATTCTTAAAGGAATGGCTGCCGAGAAAACATCAGCAAATTCCTCCGACCGCCCGTTTGAGAATAGTGGCCGATGAAGTTATTTTCATAATTTAAAACAAGTTCATTCTCGCTTCGGTGAGTAAAATTCACGCAGCTACTCAGCCTGCAACAATAACGAAAAGCTGATTAATGGTGATAGAGAACTGAAATAAAACATATTATTTTCATGGAGACCTTAATCCGTCAGCAGTGAGCCTTCTATGGAAAGACAGCTGTAAAATGAAAACTTTGGTGCTAGAATCAAAGGTCGATGAAAACTGCTGCTGACGAGCAAAAATACAGGTTGGCCATATGTGACAGCAATTTTCGTGGCGCATGAACTGGTCTTCTATTAGCCTGCCGGAATGCATTCAATTAAAACATACCTCATTTATCATCAGTCACAATCGAGTTTCAGCTGAACGAAGGCGACACCGTTTTCATGTTGAAGAACGTTACAAGGCAACCGGTGAGCAATGCAGTAAGTTGCATGCCCAAATGACCAATTTTTGCGCAGAACGTTACTTCCAAGATTGGTTTCCGACATGGCTATCATAAAAGTTGTTTAGTGCAATGTCTATCATCGACGCGCATTTGTTGTTTTCAAAATCAAGACATTTACAACCACTTTAGAGCAACTCGAATAAAACTTCCATTCAATCGATGCACCACAGTTTTTCCGCAAAACACACAAATTAAGACAAACACTGAGTGAAAGCAGCTTCTTTCGTCAAAACCCTCAGCTCTAAACGGAGGTCGACTGAATAAATGCCAATCGAATGCTTAGTGTCGGAGTTGCCGGAAAATGAGGGGGATTTTGAAGCGAACTGGGAACTGCGATTCTGATGAGTCAACGGCACTTTTAAGAAAACCAATTTCGCAATATAGAGGACACGGTGAAAAAGACGGCATCCGTTAAGATGTTATTCAGAGAGAAGTTGGATGCGCAATCGATATGGCGTAACGCAGTATTGACGGGCACACGCAGAGAATCCTCCAGATGAAATTCCGTGCTCTTTTTCTCTGCTGTGAAAAAAAAAGAAGTCTCCGCTAAAAGGTTCGTTAAAACAGACTCGTATGAAATGCGCTCAAACGTTCTTTGAATTTTAGTACGTGGTTCAGAAAGACACTTTGATGAACTCGAATAAATTTTGCGCCTCAGGAAGTGAATTTTGGAAACGTCTAATAGTGCAAGCCGTGACAACTAGAATTTCACCTACGCTGGAAACCTGGTCGCTAACAGTGCAAGCCTTGTCGACATATACTTTCGTACTTGCTGATTCCGCTCAACGAGGCATAGGCGAATCCTGCACGATGCAGACCCTTGGATGTCCAGGAAATTTACCTCTGCATTATCTGACCATTACAAGCAAACAATTCACGGAAGTGGTAGGGGAAGTAAGCTCAGGAATGATCTGACTTTGAAGCAAGCTTAAACACTGAACGGCTAAGTGACGTTTTCGGCATTCAACAACGGTCTATTTTCGATAATACACGACAATGGAAACGACGATAATCATAAAAGAACTGGTCACTCAAACATTAAAGAGAATGAAAATTTCAGTTTCCAAGGTAAATAAAGAAAAACTCGATTGAACGAATGCTAATCCAGAATGCAAATAAGAAGCCTAATGGATATATACAGGACGGGCATGAAATGCGTAAACTTACACAAAGAGACAAAAATTTTTATGAAGTTGGCCATGATATGAGTTCCTGTTATTTGCACAGACAGAAAAGCTTCATACTTTTGCAGTGACAGAGCCGAGAGATTTCGCTGAAATATTTTACAAAGCTTCATGCTGCTATGCTGATTCACATTCGTTTGCAGCAAAAAATTATAAACGACCCAACGCTGACAAAGTAATGAGACAGCTGTTAGGAAATTACCCTCTACATAAACCTCTACGAACTCCGCATTTGTTTGCTGACAGTTCTTTATTTGAACCAGTCTACTTCCCTGGAGCTATTCCAAATGAAATTTACATAAAACTTACTGAAAAAAAAAACTGGATAAATGTCACTCAGATAATGAGCGGCCATCTTGGAAATGGCAACAGAAATGAGCCATGATAGTGCTGTCACTGGCCAAACATCCAGGGATGCAGAAACGGACAAGATGAATGGACTTTTAGCACATAGCGCCTGAGAACTGTGCCTAGCCGCAAGAACTGACATATTAACGAAAATAGCTAGTTTATTCACCTGAGGAGACATTAAACCCTGAATTAGGTAGTGCAGATAAAGTGGAATTAACTATTCCGTTACTAACAACAGCGTTTGAGATTTAGTGAGATAAACTACCACGCGTGTTGCCACTGCCATTTGCCAACATTGTGGTTGATGCCAATATTACTGTTGCCATTTCGACAGACCGAATTGAGAGACTACAATTTCATTTGCAAAAACACCGAAATTCAACAGGCGTAAACAGTGCGAAGGAAAAGGTATGGACCGAATCAACAGACCATAAGAAGTTTAATGAAAGGTGTACAGCTCACACAGTCTCCAAAGACCGATGATGGGATGAGCCCGTGAACTCACTCCGTCCTAACTGTAAATGTCACCTCCCCCCCCCCCCCCCCCTTGTGACAATGTGCAGATCGATGNCCCCCCCCCCCCCCCCCCCCCCCTTGTGACAATGTGCAGATCGATGGAACATGTGGATTGAATCGGGTCCATACAAATGGTAATTTGTAGCAAAGGAAAACGCATCGAAAATATTTAAAAGGTGACGTTTTCATCGCTAAAAGGACGTCGCCTTCTGAAGAAACTTTTTGAAATTTTCAATTGCAAAACATGTGCTTATAAGGTTTGTTTCTCAATCCAGCAGCATCTTATTTCAACAGAAAGCAAGCAGTTTGACTGGGAAGGTTGCAGTTCAAGGGTATACAGGGTAACCTTACAAAGAAGTCCGAAAAGGTTGCTGTTTATCCACCGCAGCAAAAATGGTATGTGTGTGCAATAGCAAAAGTTGGCTCAGCTGCATCACTGTTTTCTTCCATACCGTAAAGCTACAAACCATTTCATTGGTTAAGTCACTTTCACAGTAACGACCGTAACGTATGCAAAACGTTGTCGCATTCACAATCAGCAAAAAACTTGTAGCGTGATGTTCTTTTAAATGAATGAGCATAACCCTCTTGTGTCTAACAACAGGCGGGAAATTGAAATGAGATGACGCGGTGTAGGAAAAAAAATGCCTCGATTAATATTGAACAGATTATCTTAAAATGTTTCAAGGATATCTTGTAATTACTATCACATGAAGGATGCAAGACTGAACGGAAATGAATATGCTGCATTTTCTCATAGGATCATTGCCTATACGATCCACCAGATTGATTCGATTTAAATTAGAGCACCGGCAAACGTAAAGGTAGTAGTCAGTAATTATTCTTGTGCTAACTAGGCGAGTGCACCTTCGATTTGCAAAATGTGTGAAAAAGAACTGGAACAGAGAAACACTAAGGACAATTCACAGTGCAGCCTGACCATCTAGTCAGCAATTCAGTCTGTCTCACTGCGCTCACAATCGTGAAATCGTTCAACTGTGGGTGGTCCGGAGGTAAGCAACACCTCTTCGAGAGTTGTTCTAAGAACTGCAGAAAAAAACTAAACCGGAACAGCAAACATCCGAGCAATGTCACGTTTGTGGCAAGGAGGCATTCATGTCACTGTACCGAGGCCTCTTGCTGATTGAATTCACATTAGTTTTCGATCAATATGCCGCTTACATGTACCTACAGTCCATACGCCATGCGAATCGAAACCAATCGTACTTTCCCCCTGCAGTGCGGTAGCGCGCATGAAGTTATTATGCCAATACTGCCTTGTACACTAAAACTTCGCCTTCTTTGAAAATGGAGGCATTCATTGCTTGAACTCGCCTGCAGTTATTACAAAAATGAACCATTACTGCAACGACGACCATATGGCGTTAGTGATGCAACCTTCATGGGCAGTGAACGAATGCTTACTTGCCCTCCTTTCGATAAAAATTTTCGATGGCACACGAAACGCTAAACCATTTCATTTGCACCAGAAAGTTGAACGAAAATTTTTCACCAACCTACACGTAATACCCAATCCGGAATTGATGTGATATGCACCTTCTCGGTATGGCCTTACATATAATCGAACAACATGAAGTAGAATAGCCATTTATAATACTCTTCAAAATTTTGAATGTTAAGGAAAAAACAAAGATGAATGCTGAGGAATGGAAACGCCAGAAAAGATGACTTCACAAATTTATAAAAAAAAGTCGCATAATGGATTTCTGCCCAGAAGCTTCATAATCGAAGTCTCACAGTGGACAATGATAATTCGGCAAACTTGCCTATTAAAAACTTGCGGATTCATCCTCTTCCATGCCTACCTTAGAAGTGCGGTGAAGGACTCCGAGATTGTCAGACCATCAGTCATAGCAACTTGTGTAAATGGAATTCAGTAAAAAAATCTTTGTACTAGATGCTCCCAAGGATCATGCTTCACATGTGTAAATTTAAAACAAGACATAAAAATGGATCGCTACGGAGGCATGTTGTAGACAGCAGAGATTTATCGGACCAACTTTCGAATAAGCGACGAAAAGCCTGCCTTGGAGAATCGAGGATGCGGTTTTGCCTGGCTCAATCGATGGGCATCCCAAGTGCCGCGCTTTCATCAGCACGACTTTGCGATGAATGCATCAGCGTTTGGCCTTAATGGACCACCGTTGGGCATCACTTGAGCAACAAACGAATGCTTCCCTAACGATGGTCATTTACTGAATTTGCTGCTCTTCTTCTCGCACTATGAACTCGTATGCACTAGAAACGAACTTTTTCGGAGGGATTTTCAACTGGTCCGAACGTAAGTTTTTTTTTTGGAGAAAAAAGCTAAACCCTTTGGGGACCCCTTGGGCGGAATTTCACTGCGTCCGATCACCTGCTATGAAAGTTGCAAAATACAAATGTTTATAATCCTGGTCGGGCGTCAATGCAAACAAGGTTTAGGAACTGCGTCGCACAGCAATCAGCCACTTAGGAAATACATTCGTTGGAATTGTTCCGACATTTCTTCAGACATGGACGCGATAGGTCACTTTCATAGATTAGTCCGCAAAAAGCGTGATTTGCGCAGTGTGCACTACACATTTTTCCCACCCCTCATATTCCATTTAACAGCGCAGTGCACCAGTCCGTATACCGTGTCTGCACCACTCGCATATTTCCTCACTTGCATTTTCTTCTTTAGATGGCTGCTTCAACCACAGTGACTATTAATTTTCATTCCACTACGTCACACTGCGACGCGCAATCATAAAATTCCTACCAGTCCAATGAATGAAAAGATAACCGTCGGTGGTGGATCCAGTCCTCCACACACATTACACCAGGCGATGCACTTCTCTCACCGATAGGCTTGGGAGGAACTGGGAATGCATGCACGTCCGTGCAATAAAAGAAGCCAGAAGCAGCTAGTAGCGAAGATGTTCGCGGTTACGCCGAACTCCTGCTTGAATTCTTTGATTTCGTGATCACCACGGACATACCGTTATCACATCGAGATGAAGGAACTGAGTAAATAGTGAAATCACGCGGAATCAACACCATCAACAGAAACGAGGACGCAGCAATCGTTTCTTCAGCAGCCAAAGTGAAGCCTGATACAATGCAGTTCGCCGCGAAATCATTGAGCGACAGGAGAAATACGCCGCCTTATGTGGTATATATATGGAGAAGGAATAATCCCATCAGCAAAGTTCATGCCTCTCCTCTCTTCCTTCATGGCGATAACAGCAATTTCACGACCACCCGTCTTAGAAATGGAAAACGCACATTTCATCAAAAATACAAAGCACTGGGAGAATGGCAACAGAAATTGTTTAACTGCTGCTATCATTACCCATTTATGCTTGTACCGATTTCTTCTGCAGTATAAGTGGCATTTTTATTGCCCAGCAAACTTTTAAAAAGTTTGCTCGACCACTTTGGGAAGTTGCAGAACTTATTTCGATAAGTTTCGATTTTTTAACCACTGATTAATTCTTCTGACCGCAAAGAGAAAGTCTATGGTTTCCAGTTCCCCATGTGCATGCATTCCAATGCGTATGTGCATATGTGCATGTACGTGTCAATGTGTGACGGCTGCTCTTGCTTTACTTTTTGGCTAATCGTACGACAAAGGATGAGCCGAATCTGTCCCAGGTGTGAGAAATACTTTCCTATTGTCAAACAAAAAACTTCCATTCGTCGCATTCGAATATATAGTATGTTGCACTCCGCCTTGTGGACGTTGCCATAAATCCTCGATATGAAACCTATGAACCATGGCCAGAGGATTTTTGTCCACCTGTGCTGCGTCTTACGTCTCTCCTGATCCCGACCGTTTACATATTTTCTCAAGCGTCCAATTCAGGCGAAGAGAGCAAATTCTCGATTCGACAACAATACTAAATAATGCATTTGCAGGACCCACATGTAACACCGAAAGGTGCTTAAAGTTTTCGCTCTTATGCCAAAAAGGAAGGGTCGACTTCCTAGAACGTTAGAGCTTCAAATCCACTAGTAACAGCACCTCAGTAACTCAGTAACAGCACCCTTTACTCTTCGTTAACCGTCGAAACTTGAAAACTGAATTAGAAACAGACGGCAATTTTGTCACCTGTGTCAGGTAGAAGGCAAATTCTTTAATACGTTTCAAAATCTACAATCGTAGCCGTTTGTAAAAGTAAACAGTGGTAGTGCTTCACAATGATGAATTACTCCGCAAATTCACAAAGACAAAACCAATCCCGACA
>JAARMF010001130.1:23709-42528 GCA_022844705.1 Toxascaris leonina | reverse complement strand
TTCGTACGTATGACTGCGCAATTTCCAAGACAGTCGTGACAGGAGAGGTAATGACGATATGCAGACCCCCATAGCGGATGGCCGTCTTTATGGCAGGCAATCAACGTAATATCGTGAAGTTGCTGCTAATGTGGTATCACTGTTTCCTTTTCTGAACAGATTAGCCTGTGCCAGAATTTGTAACAACTGCTATAGCAAGAGGATTGTACATGAGCAAATAAGCAAGAGAACACGGGCATACAAATGAATAGGGACGTCGCAACAATGTGCCTTTGCTTATGCGATTTGTGCTTTCGTAATGACGAAAGAAATCGCTAGATTTGTCAGAACGTGAAGGATCATAAAGAATCTATGGATCGGCACATTCCTATACCGATCGCTAGTATTACGAATGCACAGCGAATGACTATATCCGTTTTCGTATCGCTGAATTATACACGGTTACACATATTAGACATGTTCCAGATATGCCTCGTCCACTATGACTTGCTAGGAACAAAGTTAATAGACAAACTTTCTTGCCTGCTTAAACTCATCGTTATCTCCTCTTATGGATCATATACAATACAGTGCTGAATTCCAGGCCTTCATACTAGTCACCACAATCATTTGTGACCATAGATACTAAAAAACCCTCCCAAATACTGTAATTCGTCAATGATCTAGACGAATTCACTAGCTTCCCTCCCCTTCCCCAAAAACATAAAATTTTAGCACACGGACGCTAGCGCCTGGCTTTTCCTTCGAATTCCTACAGCGAGCTCTTTTTTTGGCTGCTAGCGTTTACTCATATTCCTACATATAATTTATGAATATGCGCCCACCACCAACTAAATTCGTTAACGGCTTTTAATCACTGCGTGCCCACTTATTTACGAGATGCATCTACATACGGTTATGCCTATCGAGGCCCGCGTTCAAGTAGGTGATTTACTGAGAAGTCTTTTGCCTTTGTACCTTACATTTGATCAATCGCTGCAAACAGCAAGAATTCTACACTCTTGTGGGGCAATGCAGCCTTCTCTCACGTCATTGCATGGACAGACAAGGACAGTTCCAGCAGTTCCGAGTTTAGCATCACTTATAAATATGACAAGCTCCGGAGTCTGAAACTAGACTCCGGCGCTCGAAGCATGCTCGAGGAGCACAATGAGGCCACTGATCATACAGACAAGGATATGCATATGACCGATAACCCACTTGCACCTGGCATCAGCGCTTGGTGAAAACAACTATGTGCAAAAGCAATTCGTGAACGAAAAGAAGAAGTCAAGAACCAGAATAAAGTGTTAGCTGGTGGATCAGGCGATCTTGTATTTAAAACTTGGCAAAAAGTCGCTTTCTAATGCTTTTCATTCATTCATTGTTTCAATTCAACTACCATCACCAAGTGTATTACTATACGCCCTTCCACACTCGAACGAAGAGTAAGACAATACCTACATTCTTGAGTAAAAACAATTTTGGCCTCAACAACAATCAAAACACACTCCGGTGAAGTTTCCCCGAGCTAAGAAGCTTCAAGGGTGAATTTTGGCATAATCGCCCACTAACCCGACATCACTCATCTGTAGATCACACGGAACTCTTGCCTGGAACGCGATTCTTCGAAATTCAGTACTGAAGGGCACTCTAGACTAGCAGTCAGGGCTTTTTGTGGGCAAATCAACGACAGCGTAACCATCACCCTCACATCCTGATCACTTTGGTGGGTTAAATGAGAGATTTGTTCATTAGTTACAACTAAGCAACCACTACGGCAGAGTTACTTAACATAGATGGCTCTCTATTGCGAACATATGGGTTGACCTTCAATCAATTCGGAAAAATGTTTAAGATACGCACAAACACCTAAAAACCCGCAGATGGAATGTGAACGCATTACTGCAAATATTTCATTAGCTGTTTCCAGCCCAAAAAGGAGTCATAGCCCGAAAGATATGATCGCATCAACTATGTTATCAACTCAACCCGCTTGTATGCTTCTTACTTGAAATGCCTCGATCCGAAAGGCAAGATGATGCAGTGCATGTCGCAGAAAAGCTGTTCCGATGGGAAAACGCTTCTGCCGTGTCGATCGCACTCGATCAAAAGAATTACTTGCAAAAATTCTATGTGCAATTTAGCAAACCGCTCGGAAAGAAGATAGCGAAAGACCGTATAACGGCAAAAAGACAACCACACAAACAAAATCAACCATCAGACATAATTTATTGTACAAGAAACAGTGAACACCGAAGTTACGATTATTTCCACAGTTTCTTTATCGACATATTCTTTTCGGAATCCTTCTGCATCACCTACAAACATGTGATTATTGTATTTAAATTAGTGAACGAATAATACTTCCACCACAGCGTCCCACAAACGATTACAGCTCAAAGGTGCCTCAAAGATAAACCAATCGCATCGAAAATGTGGTAAACTCAGCAAGAAGTTCCATGCAAGCTGGAACCTTAAAAAACCATACTACGTCAATATGGAACGGGAATCAGAAACCAGCTTCCTTCGCAGCAAAGTGGGAAGAGGAAGGGTCCAGTCCATTATTCCGTACCCAATAGTTCACTTGAGGTGAATAAAAATAATTGGATTACGAAAAAACCTTTGGACAGAGACTTAAGTAGGGGATGGATAATGGAAGTGACGGTAGAAAGGAGCGGCGCAACAACAGGAATTTCCAAAACGGAAAGATGTTATGAAGGACTGAAATGCGAAGAGCTAGACATAAAAAATCTGAAAGTGCAAGGAATCAACGGAAATTTCAGTCCCCATTAGTTTTCTTCCCTTCACGCTCGTCATTGAAAGACACCTCTCAGGTCGTTTCAATCTCATTAATTTGCTGTGAATGTGGGTGGAGAACTAGACTGCCTAAATGTATATAGCTTCAATGCTTTTGTCATTGTCTCCACTTCATGTTCATCGGAAAAATCTGGTCATTTCTCACTTTGTATTCGACCGACAGCTGGGAGACCAGCTATCAGAAATATCGAAAATTAGGTGTGGATGGTGGCACACCTTTGATTTACTGAACTCGTGATCGCTAGAAAATATTTAATTATTAGCTGATTTGGAACAATGAGATGATCACAGTTGGAATTTTAACATTCAATTCAGTTTTTCAGCTATCTGATGACGGACTACCCACAGCCGCTCCCATATGTATAACGTTTCTCAATGAAACACGTAAATGCCTTTACCTAATCCTTCGAATTCTGCAAAATTCCTACCTCACATACAATCTCACATTATCTGTGGCAACAACCAGTCAAAAAACAAATAACCCAAACGAAACAAGAGAAGCAGATTCTGCCTATGATACGGTATAAAAGTGCTGCACGCACCTTGCCAACGGCCATTTCGAAATCCTCTTGTGTAACATGAATACGCCGCTCACGTAGTGCAAACATCCCTGCCTCCGTACACACAGCTTTTACCTGAATCATGTTGACCATTTCGTCTGAGAATGTTGAAATTTCAAGAACTGCTTTTCACCCATTTCTTGTTCTAGCTGCTCATCTCATGCCTCAATTTCAAAAGCTGAAATAATTTAAGAACTCGTCGACAACTATTCCTAGATAATTTGGTGTAGCATGACAGTTCAGAAATGCCAACGACCGCTCAGAAGAACCAGAAAGATCCATCAGCCTCTCGTTAAGAAGTTGCTCATCCGAGGAAATTATCATCCTAAGTGAATCAGTTCTGCTTCCAAACTTCCTCAAAAAAAGCAGCGAAATATGAATACCTCTCATATATAAGCAGGTTCCTTTTCGAGGAACCTGCAAAACATGCTGAATGCGTAGAAAACCTTGAACCCAAGTGAAATAAATTCACAAGCTAGAAAACTAAGTGAAGCTCCGTCACTTATGAAGCTTCCCTCTCTTCATTAAGAACCTCGTTTTTTTACACGTTCAAATCCTAATAAACGTCGCGAGTAAAAAAAAGACAGAAAGCGCAAAAGCGACTAACCTCGGCACCACTCGCCCCAGGGATCGCCTCAGCGATTTTGCGCATATTTATGCCACGCATGAGGTTCATCTTGCGAGAATGAATCTTCAGAATGTCAGCACGCGCTTTTTCGTCGGGAGCTGGGAACTCGATCTTTCGATCGATACGACCTGTAAAGCACTCAATCCAAAATATCGCAAAAAGGGAAATGAGAGATTGGCTTATACCGCAACGCCTTTCCTCATCCCTAAATGTCAATTATCTCAAAAACGACAAAACGCGTTGAGAAATCAGCTGCTGTGAGTAATCCTCAACATAAACTATTTCAGCCAAAATTTTATCCATGCAAAAACACCGTTAACAACGCCCTTCGATGGGCTCTTTTATATGAATGCACCACTAAACGTCACGCCCATCCACTTCAAGCAACCGTAAAACTGCATTAGAACTCAATTATGCAATACACCCAACTTCAATTGCAATCACCGCTGTTTGCAATGAAGTAAAACAAAGTTTCGTGTTTCGATTCGCAAGCTTATATTATTTACACATGGTAAAGTCACTTAAGAAAAGAAGGAACTGGCGGTCAAATGAGTACGAAGTAGTATCAGATGAAGGTGAAGCAAAATCGATGCGGTGCTATAAGCGAAATTCCGCAACTGGATTTGAGAGAGATGCTAAGACTGCTTTCGTCCGCGCATTTCCCCTTCTTCTCTCGACTTCGCCTATACTTCTGAGAAATCAAGGCAAGTCGCAATTTTCATACCGGGTCTCAGCAAAGCGGGATCGAGAATATCGATTCGATTCGTCGCCATTATAACCTTTATATTCTTGGTTGCCTCAAACCCATCCAGCTGGTTTAGCAACTCCAACATCGTTCTCTGCACCTCCGAGTCACCTGCAACCTGTCTACAGGAAATGGTGCACAAAGACATACAGGACGAATGCATTATTAAGAATCTCACTCCGATTCCAACATCGCCCCTCCTCCCATCTGCTTCTCTCCATTAAGGCGTTCTGGATACCAATATTTCATTCGGAAGAAAGCATTTCTTCTCAAAGAAACTCTTATATTTGCGAGTTACCTAACGGCGTGATGAAATAAACAGCAAGCTGAATGGGCATCTAACGTATCATCCGACTGCTATGACATATACGAAGCAGCAAAATGCTTTCTGTGAAGGAGGAAAAGGCAAACTGCTTTATACTAAAACACTAACTGCGGTGAACATCCCCCCTGCCATTACGCGGGTCGTTTCAGAATAGAGGACATAAAAGTGAAGAGAAAGCTGACCTCCACTGCTGCCCTCAACACGAGATGAGCCAATTGAATCGATCTCATCCATGAAGATAATCGATGGTGCGTGCTCGCGCGCCATGACGAACAGCTCTCGCACCATGCGTGCTCCCTCTCCGATGAATTTCTGCACGAGCTCAGAGCCAGATACACGGATGAACGTACACTCGGTGTGATGGGCAACCGCCCTCGCAAGCAACGTCTTGCCAGTTCCAGGAGGACCATACAATAGTACACCCTACAACAGCATCTTTCCTTCGGCTCCAAAACACCTCAACAATTAAAAATGCAAGTGAACATGAATGCATCTTCCAAAAATTGATGCCAAAAATAAAGAACAATCAAAAATGTACTATCAATCGCTGAATGAAAAGCTTACACCTTAGAGCTTTAAGAACTTGCACTGCATCCCACAGAACGTCCTCAACAAGTGCCTATTTATATTTCATTAATAGATCGCTGTAGCGCGGAAATGATGGGCTAAAATTGTTCCACCAAGAACAGTGTAGAAATCATGCTGCTTTAATGTGGTGAAGGCAGCTTCGGCAATAAACGGTTAATCTGAATTGCTTCGAGAAATTACTAGCCGTATAGAGTTAGTTGGTGCCTCTGAAGTCAGTCAGAAAAAAATGTGGCAGCAGCTGTTGAAGAACGCAACCACAGTGGCCGCAACAAGTTGGCCCATGTTTGAAGAAACTGTGGAATTTGGGAGGTTAACTGCTACTACTTATACACCAGAATGTTACGTGCAACGCATAATCCACCTGCAATCATACGTTTCGTCTTCGAGCACCATCTTCAGCAGTTGCATTGTGGACTCGAGAAGTACTGTAGTGTCTATTAGAACTGGATTACAAAATGAGAGGGGATTGATGGGGAAAGGAAAGATGAGGAAAGAGGTGAAGGAAAGAGTGATGTTAGTGCTAAGAAATTTGAGAATCATTACCTGCAGCAAAATCAGACGATTACTCCATCACATTTGTTTCAATATTTTTCGGTTACAACAATTTTTCAACGCAGAAAACGTTGTGAGGCAGTAAATTTTCAACATTCAAGGGGTTTCAAGGAAAGGAGGAACTCTTCGAAGAGCGATGTGTGCCGAAACAAACAAAATCTCACAATGCTTAGCACGTAAATGACGCTTGGTATATCGAGTGCGGTGAATTACTCAGCCTTAGCTTTGCAGTTTGCAGGCATCATGTAGCTTTGGCNCTTAGCTTTGCAGTTTGCAAGCATCAGCTCTGATGCCGAGCGATGCCTATCAGTCAGTCAATACTTTGAATACAACATTTTTCTGCAACGAACACAAAATCACCCGCTTATATGCAAAAATATTGCAAAGACCAAAGAGTTAACCTTAGGCTGTGCGATTCCGAGCGCTTCGAATAGTTCGGGGTGCTTAACAGGTAGTTCAATAACCTCCTTGATTTCCTTGATCTGCTTGTCCAAGCCTCCTATCATCTCGTAAGTTGAATCAGGCACCTTCTCCACCATCATCAGT
Organism: Toxascaris leonina; assembly: GCA_022844705.1. Taxonomy (NCBI): domain Eukaryota; kingdom Metazoa; phylum Nematoda; class Chromadorea; order Rhabditida; family Ascarididae; genus Toxascaris; species Toxascaris leonina. The sequence goes on along the minus strand of JAARMF010001130.1, from coordinate 35,785 downwards.
GACACCAACGGATCTACCTGTAGGCTCGAAAGGAGTTACCTCTGGAGGCCAGTACAAACTGATGCTATATCAACAACTTCAAAAATGGTGTTCTCCAACTTACCAAACAATTTTCCACACAACCATTCGTCGGTGATCAATTGAATTCAGTTATTTACACAGACACGTTCCATCTTCAGACACTCGATTCGGATGCAGAAATCCGTGCAGACTTTCCGCAGAACATGAGAAGGATTTAATGCAACACATAAAAAGAAATCAAAGCACCGCATGCAGTGTAAAAGAAACTTCACTGAGGATGGAAGAAAAACAAGAGTGGATATGTATTTCATGAAAATTTCCAAAGCTGAGAGGACCTATCTCCATTCAGCCGATAAAACAAAGATGATTCGCAAGAAACTTTACGCCTGAGGCGCCCATGGGAAAAAATAATGACTACCACCCACACTTCGCTCGTTGCTTACCTTCTCGCATTGGCCTCGTCAGTTTCTGGCTTGAAGAAAAAAACAAGACGCAAACATGAATAGAACTTTATCATCAGTAAAGCCACCAGCCAATAACGCGTCAACACGCCTGTGTACTAAATAGGATTGCAGTGTAGTGTTTAAAAGCAATTAGGTATTGTCGCCAATTAAGATACACACTTGGATGGTCATCGATAATTTTGTCAGTGTGCACTTCCATGCAGAATCAGTTAAAATTCGGATATCAGCAGAGACAACGAAACACAAATGAGGGGGCACGCACAAAACTGAGTATAAATCGGATTCAAAGTTGGAAATTCAGCAGAATTGCTGATTATCGAGGAATATCTCATATTATGCGCTTGCAGATCAGCATTAGGCGTTTCCAAATTAGCTATTGAAGAGGCAACGAAATGTGGAATGAGCATTAACGCTCCGAAGTGACCCTTTGAACCTCAGAGCACCTGTATGCGATCCCCCAAAATGACTCTCTCGGGAACGTCGAATGCATTACACTCACAGCCACAATGACGACTGTAACGCACGCACACGGCCCTTTCATTTATAAACCACGAATTATTCACAATGGAAAGATTTTAGACAGGCGAAGAACATATATTTAATCGTTTTTAAGAGAAAACATCTTAATGAATGCGATCATGAACGTAAACATCACATCAAACTAAATGACCGTCAACTTTGCTCGGCTCAAATTTTGTGTGTAATAGTTTTGCCTCCCTCAGGGTCGTGAAAAACTGTTCGGCTCTCTAAACTAGGAATTCATTCGCGGCGTTATTTCACGGCATTGCGTGTTTTGAAGCAACGGCATTACGACCAGAGAGCAGCGAAGAGGTGTCAGGGGATCGGCCCTTCGCGCTTTCGACAAGGTGGAGACTTCACAACTGAATGGTTCAGACACAACAATAGAATGCTGAGAGGTAAATCCACTTCCAGCACATTCAAAATCTTTGGTCTCTCATTAATTCAAAAAAGTGAATTCACCTCCAAAAATCTTAACAGAATTCTGTTATCCTGCAGTAAAAGCAGTAAAAAATAAAATGATCTTAGACTTTCTAAGCCTGGTTCGTCCTACTCCAAATAAGGTTCTTGTCTCTGCAACTAATCTCCCCCCCCCCCCCCCCCCCCCCCCCCCTCCATACGGGTCTCTTTATCAAAAGGGTAAATTAAAGATAGGAATACCTTGGCGCAAAATCAACGACAATTTTGACACTCTTATCCTCTTCAACTATGATTAAAAACGAATCAGACGTTCGTTTAATCACATAATTAACGGCACCTTGTTTGGAAGAATTTTATGGAGAGCATAACTGTCGGCGCGTAATGCGACACGACAGCCTGCATTGACGGCTGATACATCAATACCTTTGTCGACATCCACCACGTATTTCCCTTCTGGATGAACCTCAAATTCAGTGTTTAATAGAACTGTTCAGCACACCATCGATTCACCAAACACTGTTACGAAATGAGCAACACGAGCATGAGATGCTAAAATAAGCATTCCTAAATATAACCTAGCAACGAAAAACTATTCGCGATATGGGCATCGTTGCCAACATTTTCCATACTTGTTATGCAGTCGCACGTGCATATAAAAGAAGCTGCGACAATGGGTTAGACTATCGGATGGTTATTACTAAGTACGCAAATGCAGTACAATGCGAAGGTTCTCGAGAGACAGCCATCTTCTAAAAATCACTTGGCAGAATAATGGGAGAGAAAGATGAAGTTCAAAAGCCGAAATGGCCACAAAACAGCCAGTGCGCGGCATGTCACGCAATTGCAGAGTTGAGCTGGACTTTCATGGGAGCTTACGCTAGCATAACTTTTTGTTTCGCTAAGATTAAGACTTCATCTCAAATGCTGAGGGGTTTAAGTTCCTCTTGAAGACGAAAATAACCTATCTTTGAGACTTGCGAGCTCAAATTGTGATAATCCCTACCTCGAAGGTGTCGCAACTTCGCTGAGAGTAATATTCACTATGATGCTCTCAAGTCAAACTCATCGTCGAAGAAAGCAAAATCGAAACCTTCACAAGAACTTTCTTTTTGTCCATTGCTTTCGATACTTCGCCCACGTAGGAACCTTGTTCATGAAGCTGTTGCAGCTCCTCTTTCAGCATTCGAACCTCCAATAACGATTATTTCAAATATTCATTTTCCTCTTTTATTTTAGTCCACAAGCGCATCTGTCCACATCTTCGGCACCGATATATTTTCGAACGATTTTAATTTTCATCAGCCCCTCCCCTCTCTTCTCCATTTGCTACAAAAAGACACCAAATGAGGTTACATGAAAAAACCTCGCCTGAGTAGTCAAGAAACCGCCAACATATCAGACAAAGATGCATAGAACGTTTTTAAATGGGAATACGAGTAAGTCTCTATTCGGGTGTAAGCGTAGGTGGTGAAGACCGGTGCACCCGGTACTGCCGAAGTGCGAGACTGCCTTTCAGAATTTAACAGCATCTTTCTTCCACCCATTGCTGCAGACAAAGAATTCTTTGGGTGGGGACAGGTGTAGACAGAGAACGTCGAAAGGGAGAGTGGATGTGGAGGTAAGCTGAAATAGAATCGACCCACTCTTATGACTACGAAGTGGATAACTAGGAGATCAGCAAGCAAAACTGGGTACGCAAATCACCTCCGAATAATTTCAGCTTTACAACATTAGCCACAAGTAAGCACTGAATCCTGAGCAGTAAAGACCTCCTCTTGAAATCTCAGGGAGTTGAGACTGCCTCTCTTCTTACCCCCATTTATGCCATGAGGCCGGCCTGTGCCGCAAGGTCCTGTGATGGAACATATAGGCACTGTTGTAAGAACACATCAGTCTTTGTTGCGCGAATTTACGACGACACTACAAGAAGCATCAGTCTTTATGGGAATGATGGAAAAAAAGATCTGAAGAAACATGGACAGCATACCTTCGAATTGAGTTCATTTCGTTGTGCTTGAAGACGACGCAAATTTTGCGTTTTTTCGGTAACTCGTTGCTGCAAATTCATACAGTGAGATATGATGATAGGCATCGTTGGAAACATAAAAATATTAAGCAAAAATGGCTGCATGTCAATAACGCAACTCAACAAAGTGAATTCCGCGTACCGAAATTCGCTTCAAAAAGCTCTCTCTGCATGAACTCCTCCGAAGAGTTTTTATGAGGTCTAGTCTCAAGCATATTTTTGAAAAACTACGAAATGTTAGATAAGATCAACCACAAAACTTTGGGTTCAGCTTGATATTCGCCTCGGTTTTCAATGCTGGCCAACTGAACGGTATCAGTAGTACGCGAGCAAATGAATGCGGCTTCGTGAAATGAACTCTGTGCTGACTGCAAATTCGGCTGACTACAGTAAGTCCAGGACTCACGACAACAAAAAAATGCCCAGCAGATATTCAACGCAGTTGCTGTCCAATAAATATGCACCGCCATAGAACAAATAATTCATCAGCTTAGCAACACACATCAAGGCCAAAGATAGTGAGTGTTTAATTACTTCTCCTCCCCATCTGGTTCACTTTACTTTACTGCTACTCATCCTCTCCCTCACACCTCATAAATGTCACCTCCTATCTTTCTGCACAGAGTCACCTCCTATCGAACAACACCACTCAAGTAACAATATGCTTTTACCTGAGCGTCTTCAATTTTCGTTTTATAATACCGTTTGAGACTTTGTTCTTCACTCTGCGACGACGATACGTTCACCGAACCGGCCATTGGTGGCGCCATTTCGACTGCGAAAAAAACGGCAACGTTATACGAGTTGCATGCTTATAAGTGCTTTCAGATAACAATTGATTGAGGTGAAGCTTGAGTACGCATCACGAATGGCATTGCATTCGCAACGGCTGCTGTCTCACATGCTCGCGAGTGTTACAACCATTCCAACCTCTCATACCTGTCCATACCTTCCCAAGATCACACGCCATCATACCATATTAGCAGTATTGTCCATGACGTTAATTGTCGCTAACAAACAACACTAACTGTTTTGTACGACCAGGCTAAACTTTTTGGTTTAAAACCTAATACCTCCCTAAGCCGAAAACCTCCTAAAGCAGAGAACATTACGAGCCTCAAGAACATAAGCCTTCATAACGAATTGAGAAAAACAATCTGCCCTCCCCCCCACCGCCACGGCCCATCTGGAGTTCCGGTGCATCAAGCTTGGGAAGCTGCCAGCAAGCTTTAATTGAACTCCTACAATATTTGTCCCTCTCTTCTCCCTTTTCAATCGAAACGTGCGAGACGGCGCAAGCTTGCAAAGCTTCTGACAAGATACCATTTTCGCTGGATGTAGGCCACTCTGGAATATTCCGAATGTTGTAAGCTTAGTTTATAAACCGCGTGCTAGCTTTATTCTGAATGAATATAAAGCGTCAAACACCTATAAGGTAACTAAACCAAAGCGGGAGTTGCGGTAGGTATGGCATGCTCTAGACATATTTGCAACAATAAGCACAATAGAGCTACTTAGGCTACGAACGGAATTTCACAATTTCCTAGCTTCAAGTCAAAACAATGCTGGTCCACCTTCGATGAGACCTCAATTTTCAATGAACTGGTTGAAGAGCACACTTCAAACGGCATATACGAAATCAGGTAACATCAAACGAAGGCAAACGTAAAACACCCTCATGGATTTGACCGAAAGAAGCACACAAAACTAGGTGATACCCCCTTCTCCGGCCACTTGATGGCCACCGGACATGCGTTGTCCAGCACCTGCCCCTTTCCCCTCAAAGGCCCATGCCAGTGTATTGGGAGATGTTCTTTCCTATTCGGTACGTTTCGAACCTGGTAAACACACAATGACAATAATTCACCGGATTACGAAAAAGCATTCAAAGTCGTTCCAAGCCGCCTCACCTCACCTACAAGGTATTCAATGACTCGAGCAAATTTTCGTCACAACCTACCACCAAACGCAATTGTCACCGTTGGGAATTGATTCACCCATTATGCAAAGACATGCGAGTCAAAGAAAAATGCGGTTACTAATATGCACGTTGCTTGGCATGGCAGAGGGGCTTGGCATAAATGTTTAGAGAGTGCGTTCTATGTATTGACGACCTGAAAGAGAGATGTGTGCAGTATGCGGAAATATTAAGCAAAGACAGATTCTTCAGTCCCTTCCAAAGTCATCTACCGAGTCGAAGCATACTTCGTGAGACTCAAAAATTACATAAATGTTGACTGTCGGCCAGGGAGCACCGTTCGAATTCAAGCCTCACAAACAATAGCAGTATCCTAAAAATAAAATCATCGCAGTATTTTTTTTTCAGAACGGTGAGTGAACGAGACGTGCACCATTTTCTGCAAGACGTACCTGGAGATGTTGCGATTTCAAACGCTATGTAGAGAGACGAGCACATCTTCCTGTTCGATGCGAAAGAGGTCAACTACCTCGTTTTCACTGGTGAAGTTAACATCTTGGGTCTGGATCAAGTTGGGCCCAATCTTGGCGGTCACAAGGGTCTGGCTCAATCCATGTTTGCAAACTAACTTGGCTTCCTTTGACCATTCTCTTGTGAATACCTTCGGTAAATCAAACACATGTAGAATTCCTTATAGCTAATCGAGCACCAACCTCAACAACAGGAGTTTAGCCCGCCGTCTGTAATTTACTGCACAGATTCCTTGAATCTATGTAGAGGTTATCATTCCTGTTTGCATTTGAATGTTTGTGATCTAGCTATTCTGCGGCTTCAATTTGTAAATCAAGCATGATCAGTAGCGAGTTGAATTTCGTGTATGTTGGGCATGCCAAATCATTTGTGCCCAGTGATGAACGTATCATCGCTTGTTGTTGCTTTTTTTGCAGCTTTTATACGGCACCGTTTATACGATATATGCCTGGAAGCCGAGCGAGAACAGTAGTCGAGGAATTCTACATACCAATCAACCTCTCGTTTGATCTAAGTAAAGTCGCAGAAAATTTTCGACTTTAATTCAGGTTATACGAGGCGGAAAATAGCAATCAGTGAGCACGTGCTCCAAGACGCAGTTACGACCATACTTAAACGATGCTCACTAAAGAGTGAAAAAGCATGCAAAAGAATGAACGCTTTCGCCTGCCGCTTATCTGACCAACCACCTTCACAAACAACCAACGAGCAATAAAATATACAACGCTCATGTTGTAAAACACCCGACCGCCCTTACGAATCCCATAAAATAATTATTTCCGAAATTCNACAAACAACCAACGAGCAATAAAATAATCCCATAATTATTTCCGAAGTTTATCATTAACAACTCCCTTCGAAATTAATGCATTATTGTGAAATACGGTGTCAAACACTGCTGTAGGAAATGTGCTCGTGCTGCACATTATGCCCATCAAGTTCCAGAACTCTAGTTCCCGAGCTGGAACTGCCCGGCAGATAGACAGACAAATTATACACCACGAAAGCCGCCTCATCAAAGCACGCTCTCGCAAAGGAGTGTTCCATAGGTCTACGAAGAATGAAACATCACAAACATCGCTCATCACGATAGCTTTCGTACTTCTTCATTCTAAGAGCTATGCCTTACAGTGTCAATGTGAAAAATAGCTCAAAGGTCAACGCATCCGCATCGCTGACATCTGTTTACCATTCTTTCTTTTAGCCGAGTGACATTGAACACCATTGATGTGTCATAACCCTAAGGGTCACTCATACAATAATATGAAGGAAATTCAGTTACTCGCATATTACAATATTACAATAATTACTCGCATTGATAGGAGGGACCAACTTCTGTTGGGTGGGCTTCGTTGAGATGGATGTACCATAACCAGCGTTGAGTGCGACAATGCAAAATGTTGCTGCGGTAATTGTGTATATGAGCATATAATGAACCATTAACTGAGGTAGTGATATCAATGAGAAATAGAAGTTGTAGTGCAATACACCGATATGATGACACAATGATGCATGTACGAATATTTACAAAGATGAATGGCAATTCATCGCATCTCAGGCGCATTCGTGAAATCCCTATATAGCCAGGCAGCAAGGAGAACGAAACAGTACGAAGGAAAACATGAAACAGCTAAGAAATTGAAGTTCTCAACCACCAACTCTTAAGATTGGTTTCATAATATCTGGCAATTGAGAGGAAATACCACGTCGCTGTCGTCAACAATATACTGCGAAATGAGTAGATCGAAATGCTTCGATTAATTAGAAAATGTCCGATTAAATGATCAAATGACTAAAAGTTACAAATTGAGATTAACGGCGCTGCAATTCTTCGAGCTATTCAATCTCTATACTTCACAACTCAGCTCTTGCAACGTTTCGCAAATTTGTTATACTATGATCTAGTTGGAAGATTGCATTAAAGTATATCACTAGTGTGGCACGATCGAATATAATTAGGTCGTAAGAAGAGGATAATAAAAGATATATAAGCATAGAAAAACGCTACTTATGGCAAATAACGCCGTATTCTTGATAGATATTCGATAAAATTTAAAAAAAAAACGGAAGTGAGATGCGTAATTGATTCATAAAATACAATGACGAACATAAAAAATATGCATTAATGGCACATAAACATCAGTGGGAAATCAACGACAAAGAACGATTGAATTACGCCCAAAATTTCGTCTTTAGCTTCGGTGCGAGCTGACTTCCCAACTTCTCGAAGAAATCCTCTGATCCATCATTCTGGAAGCGACCCCCACCTTCGTCACCATCGTTCATCACCGACTCTTCGTCCGCAAAGCTAAAACGTGGCATCAAATTTATCAATGAACATTACGCAGCTCAATATGCTCGCGAAGCCGCCATTCGTATTTGTTTTCTAGAGATGAAATCGAGCTCTCAATGAAGTCAACTTACGAGCCTAAGCACCTCCACCAGCAAACAACACCCCTATTCCTCTCTTCCTTTTCCAGTATCGGAAATATTATTCCTTCCCACCATTGTTCAATATCGTGAACATAATTGGACATCTGCAAAACCAAATATATGAGCACAACTGTTCCCATGCCGAAGTCCGCAACAACCCAAGCAACCAGAACTTAAGCAGTGCGATTTTTCACGCGTATAATCCCTCAACCAAATTTCTATAAGAACGACCGATTTGGGCGCTTGCCAAGGTACTGCAAGNNNGAGATATGCCTACTCATCTCCTTTCCACTTAGCCACTGAAAGTAAAAGGCAATAAGTGCACAGATGTATGGAGAAGAATGGCAACGAAGGAATGAAATCTAGCCTCCCACGCATAAGAACGGGACAGGCGAAACTAACTTCGCAGCCTTCCAATTGTTTCGACCCCTTTTCGCCAGATCGCTAGCTGAGTACAGATGTGCAGGCAGAGAGATCGGTGAAGTCACGATGCCGTGCGCATAGCAAAGCGCATTCGTTATACCTTCGAGCTCGTCCAAGCTCATACGTGGCTCATCATCTACTAGTACTGTACAGCGGATAGGACGTGCTGTACCCTGCAATACCAAAAACGCTCAGAAAAAAAAATAAAGGAATGCACACAGCTATTGTTAGTTTTATGATGAAAAGAATTCAAACCAGATTATTAAGGTACTGGAAATGCGTAATGAAAAGAATGAGTGGTGAAATGATAACACAACAGCAGCATGTGTATCATGCACAATTAGTGCAAGCCAAGCGAATGGGAAATGTTATATCCTTGTGAACGCAATCCTTTCTAAAAGAAAGCTCAGTTTTAACTCGAAGGCACTACCATTGACTCTAATGATCACTGCCGTTTTAAGCATCCCGAATCTCTCCCCATATATTGACGGTAACAAACTATCTGACAAACCGCACGTAAAATAAACCCTCAATAGTAACCACTGCTCTTGAAGCAAAACATGATCGCAATGCAAAATAATGACTGCCAGATCCTATCAATTTTCACTGGGAAATGCATTCGAACTGCGTGTTCATCGTTAGCAGGACGACTAAGCGTGCTGGGGAGAAGAGGACATAGTTGGTGACTATGATGTCGAACAAACCAGCGACATTTCATCACTTTGAGCTGCTTGTTTTCGCCACTTGAAACTACCAACATTACACGCATCATACGTACACACGTTCACACATCACACTTGCACAGATAAGAAATGATCTAGACAAGATTCTAATCAAAGGCTGCAGACACGAGGTCATAGGCCTAGTTCACCCTCATGTGCAAACGCACCGCGACCTCTTCCCCTCCCCTCCCCCTCGCCTCGCTCTAATCTTTCCAATTTTAAGAGACTGAGCAAGGCCTACCATGACAGACTTGTGTGGAACGAGGATGAACTCTGTATGATTCGGACTCACAACAGATGAGTCAACGCATGTCCCCGGAGGTACATTCTGCTCAGATGCATTTCCTCTCAGTGGACCGCCTCGGAACAACCGGTAGTTCGAATTCGTTTGAACACAAATGACGGACAGACGAATCTTCATCCCGTCGTCACCAACCGCCTCTTTAAATGCGTCCCTCAACTGTTTTACCTCCATGTTCAGCACCTGAATAACACGGTCTCGTCAACATTCTCATGCATCCGCAAATGATGCATACAACCGCAATCAGAACTCGATCGTCCACTAGAAATCGGTGTGGACGGGTTTCAGCAAAAATATTGCCATGGACTGCGCACCCGCTGTTGTAAAGGCAATCGCAATTGGTTGGTTTCGTGTTCGTTGAACTTTGTTTCATAGAGTGACGTTACCAAAACGATTTCGATAAGCGGTAATTCTTGCCTTGGTGCCCATAGAGTACAATTTCGAATAGTTTCTAGTGAAAAAATCATCATTCAATTTACACGCTGAAAAACTGCTATAGGAAATCAAAACTTAGATCGGTAGCACTGTGACCTCTAATTCCAAATGCCTCTTATTATGTTTCATTTAGGGATAACAGAAACACCATTAATTGAAGAGAAAGAAAAAAATATATATTTTTGGAAATATTTGATACTCACGTTCGCGAACTCTGCATCTGAGACTCCCCCTCGGAACACGATGACGTGCTCTGGCAGGGTACTATCTTTCGACTCCCCTTTGAAAAGAAGCAGTGCTTTATGCATATGTTCCTTCAAATACTGGATCGTCGTAACTCGGGGCTCCTGCATCCAGTACTCGCCGCTCATCGCATACGGATCACCACATGTGAAAGCCATCTAAAATACGTCGTGCACGACAAATACCAACAGATGCATAGTGGGAAGCACATAACAGATATTCCCATGAAAGAATATCTGGAACACCAACGAAATGACAATTCAGACAGCTCATAGGTGCAAAGTTCTCTCTCTCTCTCTCTCTCTCTCTCTCTCTCTCTCTCTCTCTCTCTCTCTCTCCCCACCCTCAGGACGAATGCAACGTACATGCATTGAAACGTACATAACAGGACGAATACACACGATGAAAAGTCCATCTAAGGAGAAAAGAGAAATGCACACCCCCACAACCGTTGGTTCACTGGGAATCATTCCGGCCTGACGTTCGTAAAGCGATTGCGGGGAAGCGTGCGACATAGCAAACCCGACTATCATTCGTGAGGCTCGCAACCAGCTTGTAGCCCTTAAAACAGTTACAATTAATATCAAACTCGATCTCAAAAAGTACGTCGAATGTTATCAAAGAAATTCACTCAAATAAGTTCCTTCATCAGAATGGCAGCTTAACTTTCTCTGAAACATGAACATAAGATCGCAATTTTCCCGAAACAGCCCAACTTTCAGCGAAATACAACACAAAATATCCTTAATTCCCAACTCCCTCCGAAAGTAGTTCTATTAAGTACACAAGTAAACTCAACGGAAAATTCTACAACAGGTCTAAGCAGTATGTCTGTAAGAGGTTTCAAACAGGACGAAAAACAACTTCAAGTTTGAAAGATACGAACAGCAAATCGATTTGGATGTTATTTTTGGAACGCAGCTCATCGGCAGTGCTTAGAGCATGAGTGATACCGCCCAGCTTCAGATTCATCTTCATCACAATGTTGTCCAACGTCATTACAGCGCCACGGCGATAGAGTACCTTCTTTACCGTTTCGCACTGAACATGTTGCGTTACTATGCCCGAACTCAGCTCCGTCAGTTTCATATAATCTGCAACACTAGCCAATGTCAGCAGCGATCCGTTGCGTTCAAACATGGTTGTTCCTAATTTGCGGAACTGACAGCGAATTTGATTGACCTTATTTTTGACGTCGCATCCCATACTCAAGCAAGTCGTGTGCAGGTTTACCTCTCGGACTTCAGACCATTCGATGGAAGCAGCAAAGCACTTGTAGAATGTGTAGATTGCTAACGTCGTTCTTCGCTGCTCTTTATTCGCTGCCGTTCTTTGAAAACAACATGAAACGGCTTGCGTTTGCTAAGAAGTCTCTTCTCGAACTATTAAAAAGGGATCAAGATCGGCGTTACTATAAGAATATTCAGTTTTCAGACCGCGCGCAAACTTTAGCAGTGTCATGTGATCTGACGCATAAGAACCATCGCTACTGCAAAATCGAAAATTTCGTTCCCGACCTCTATAGACAAAATGAAACGGGTTGAAATATATTGAACCGTCGGACAACCTTCATTAGAGCGCGTTTCACAACGTCAGGAGTCCAAATAACCAGTCATTCAT
>JAARMF010001129.1:20685-38881 GCA_022844705.1 Toxascaris leonina | reverse complement strand
TATATAGCTCCTACGTTTGAATATGGCGCATATGAGGTGTTATGTTCGACGAAGAAATAGCTTACTGTAACACGTGCAAAATTCTGTGTACAGATGGTGTTTGTCATCGAAAGTAGAAGTCTCGTATGATCTGATGAGATTTAAAAGTGAGAAAAAGCAAATAATTTGGTCAAATTTGACTTGCCTGTGGAGTTCCTCAATGGCAGCTAACGTCTGTATGCCAACGACGACCGAGGTTCTCAGCGAAAAGCGTTTGTTCATCTGTTCATGCCGAAGAGTGTGCAAGTCTTTGCCTAATATTGGCATCACAATAAACATATACTTCGGCTTTTGAGTGCCCTCAAAAATGCCGATTTGTTGTATTACATTCGTTTACATAAATATACAAATGTATAATTTCTTTATAAGTAATTGAACAAAACAAAAGGTGTACAATGTGCAAGACTCCAGTTTAGCTTACTCATTGGTACCTCTCGACAGAAATCGTTACTAAAGTGAATGAAACGGAAGTAATCTACCCCTAACCTTGTGTTCGAATCCACTACATTTTATATGTTGATTCTACATTAGAGAGCCGACCAAAAAGAAATGAGTCGAACAACTCACGGCACACAGAACCGTTGAACCATCAATTTGCAGCGCACGTGACTAAAAATTACTGCAGATGTTCTGTAGCCACCACACCCATCCATCATAATGGATCTTTCTGGATGGCGGGCATGAACCCATCGCTATGTATCGTTCACTTCAGATTCCGCAACCGCTACATTTCATATGTTGCTTCTACATTATTCTTATTTTTCCGGCAAATTATTCCCGCAAATTTCGGCATTTATAACTCTTCCATATCCGCGTAAATCAAACAGCACATTTGCGGTATATTGAGGATTTCGGTACTCGAATATTTGCAATACATGCACAAATCTTGTCAATATTTATTAACATACTAGTTCTTTTAGCGCATTTATGACAAATCTTTTAGATCATTTATAGAATCATTAAAGATTTTAGCTTGTTCGTAGTATTTTTTCAGCAGTTTCATACCTTAAAAAGNATAATATAACAAAACTTTCTGCTATCAAAACCGATTATGACTGTTTTACTATCTTACTATTAAGTGGTCTCGATCAATGAACTTCTAGTTCGTTAGTCATTCTCTTTACTAAAGCACCACGATGAGTAATGCTGCTTTAGGATTTATTTCTATAATTCAAGTGTTGCAGGTGGACAGCGGACAACAAACCTGAAAAAGGAATGCCAAAGCCAACGACGCGCTTCTGGACTGGTCGGTTTAATTGGATAGCGAAGGATATTCAACATTTTCCGACCAATTTTTACAAAAACTCCCCCCATTTTAAAGCTAAGTTTGGTTAATCGAGTTCTGTTTTCTTTTATTGTTCTCTCATAATTTTATATCTCCCAAATATCTTCGAATTTGAAGTCTAGCCATTATGAGATTACTACATACCGTTATCTCAGGGCTGTGGCCACTCAAATGCGGAGAAATGGAGCCAACTGCATTCAAAGCAACATTGCGGTTGGGTCAATTACGTTATTTATGAAGCGCCTAACTTGAATTGTTATCCGCGAGGCATTGCAGCAACAGTCAGTGTGAAACGTTGTTAACACAAAAAATATGCGAAATGGAAAGTGCGCGATAAACACAAATGAACGCAAAGTTTCTCTGCAATACACTTCGAAATTTCGGTTGTTAAAAAATGAGTGAAATTATGCAACAATCCGAAACGTTCGATGCTATCTCAAATATCAGATAAACAACATTTTTTGCACTCACATAGTCAACAAGGCGACATATATGTTTGCAGCTGTGACGCTCGGCGGCTGTCATAACGGCCGCTTCGATGTGCAGCATCGACTTGTTGTACTTTTCAATTTTCATCGCATAGCGTCTTCAAATACTTCGAAGCGTATGAAAGTTTCGATTGCTTCAGAGCCACAACAATCCAGCAAAAAGCAAGTAAACTCTATGACTGGAACCTTCTTTTCACAAAAGGGATATAAAAATATTGCATCAGCTACATTACACTTGCCGTCAGAAACAATTATAAGCATATATGTGAAATATGTTCAAGACAAAAACGTTTAAAACAATATGATCTTAATTTCTCAGAGGCTTCTTTAAGTATTCGGCCATTCGAGACTTCAAATTTTTCACATGGACGATACTAGAGGAAGAGGTGTGTGGGTATCTTACATCTGCGTCTAGCTGTATCCGCCTCATCAAGCCAATTTTACTGGGCACTGAAGAAAGTTAAAATCTAGGCCTCAGTCTAAATCGCATGTGAACCTAACGGACGCCATGCTTCCGACCGATCGCAAAACCATCCCAAGCACCAATTGCCAATAAGAAATCCTGGATAAGAGGTTACCACTGCGCATTCTATCGCGCGTTTGAGAAAATCATTTGGAAAGATGAGTGAATAAGTTACCGATAGCCACGTCTGACCTCCATCACAGTGCCGAAGCCACCCTCGCCGAGGACGCTTAGCAATTTGTAGATGCTGATGCCGGAGCGCACTTCACTGCCCAACTCAGGTATGTATTTCTTGATCGAAGCAGACGACTTTTCGGAGAGCATTGCTGCCAAAAGCTTGATGCGTCCCTTAACTCACGAACAGGCAGGGAAAATCTGGGCACGACCGCGTGCCACCCAAACGACGTTAGTGAATGAACGTGAGGTAGATGCGACAAGAGAGTTGCGAGTTTATTATTCACAGGAAATTATGTGTATGAAAATTCGACACAAGAATCTTCCATAATTCAACGGGCATCTTATGACTGCAATTTAATTAGCCTCGAATATATATAAGGAAAATTGATTGCTCGAAAACGGTTTATAAAAGGATTTATAGACAGTTCTATTTATATCACTGAATGGCATGTTGTACACCAAAAGGCTATCTGATTTTGAAGAGTTGCATAATTCGAGGCGATAAAGGCGATGAAGACGATGAAGGCAATGAAAATCGGCATCAGTGAGCTGGAGAATGTCGTGCCTGCTTCATCTTGTTCTCATGAGTGCCTACGATTTGTTGCAGCACTTCTCGGCACACACAGAACCATATTAGAGGACATCACTGGTCGGCATTGAAGTATAACCCGGCGTGTAAGAAGGCCCTGTGAAGTTGGAGGCAGCGATTCGGATTCTTTTTTCTTTTTTTTTTTGGAAATAAACACAAGCAGATCACATCTATTTGTCGTTCCATCTTTTCGGTCATCGACAAGTGTAGTCCAGATCAACATCGATTTTCACAGAGAAGAGTATTAAGCTGTTGGCACCTAGCCGATCGATGTTTCAGTAGTATATCATAAAAGCGGTATTTGCCCAACAATTTCATAACAGCCGCTCCAAAAATTTCGGCTGAGTAATCGGTTCTAGTTCGAATCTAATTTGCGAACATTTTTTCTTGCATTCAGTATCCAGTGAGCAGAACCACATAATATTTAGAAGAATGTGATTGCCAGGATAATCCTTTGGCTTCATCTGCAAGAACCAAATTGTAGTATTTGACCCTACCATTGAAAAAATCCAAATTTTTCCCAACCGTGTAAAATATTCCTCGTCGGGTTTCTTCCTATGTTTTATCGCGTCGTGCTTCTTGAATGAACAAGTGCCAAGTTTTTTATTTGTTTGACGAATAATCGCATCGCGCAGTAATAGCAGCGCAAATGTTTGATGCCAACAGTTGTAACGTTCGTAGTACAGTAGTTGTAATGCAGCAATAAAAGCATTTTCAAAAATAATTGTACCGCTCTATTGGCAACAATAATGAGGTTAATTTCTGCACTGTCATAGCGATTTCCTTTTCAATCATATTTACTTCCTTCACATCGATCTTCGCAAGTGACCAACATGAGCAATATTCCGTGGTAGAAGAGGTATAAATGAATCGTGTATTGCATGGTCATTGCAACCATCTTTTCCGTTGGATTCACCTTTCCATTCACGAACTTATCAGACCGAAATTCCGTCAGTACAGGTAAACACACTAAGCGGAAGCAATCAGAAATATTGCAAGCTATCAAAATGCTGTAATCAATTGCTCAGTTATGTGTTTTAGCACTAGAAGCTGGAGTGCATACCACGAGCAATCACTAGGTAAAGTTTTAAAGGAGTAAGCAGATGAATTCGTGAGGAAATTGGTGTGCAATGCAAATTTGGTTAGATGCACCAACTTCGGAATGAATTGCAGTCATCAGTGAGCCAAAGACTTTGCACTTACTTTACATCGATTGAAACTTCGTTGCACATCAATGCGACGACAAAAAAATTGGATCAGAAGGCTTATAAGTAGTCGGATGAGCTTTTTGTTGTTTGTTTATTGTAATTTGTGGAACTGATGGGGTGATATGAATTTAAAAATGGTATATTGAGTGATATGAAAGATATAAAAGCTATAATGGTGCACGTTGTGCTGGCTGCTTTGATATGTCCATTTGCTCCTGTTTTATTATCCTCTTTCTGGAATGAAATATTCAGCGTAGGAATAGAGATTTACTTGTGCTATGCAAGTAGGATGCTAGTCTATAGGAGGCTTGAACAATTTGGGTCATCTGCTAATGTCTATCGTTGGTGTTCTTGCATTTTCATGTGTTGTCTTCGACGCTCGGAAAAACGCAGCTTCTTACTGAGTCGTTTTCTGGATGCACGTTTCTCTTGTTCGCAATTCAAATCCGATGCAGATTACTTCTTTGAGAGGGTTAGCCAACGACTATGAATAGTGGCCACTGAGAGAAATCCTCTCTTATATGTTATTTCAGCTGCATTTATTAATTGATCAGATATATGTCACTGTCATATTGCTTCAAGTGTGATGGAAAATTAATCATCGCAATATCTGGAAATAAAAAGCCCTGAGCTGACGAGAACCATCGTCCGTGATTATAGGATATAAAGAATTTCCGATGAAAGACAAATAGTCTGCCTCAGATTTAGAAGGGCTTTTACAGCATAAGGCAGAATCCATTTCGAGGATTATTAGCAAATCCACAGAGACAAAAGTTCAGTGATTGCAGCTGGAAGAATCTGCAACTTTTCTCTGGAACTTGGAGAAATTTGAGTACTACCACAATGAACACCGGCATGAAACCACCAAATAGGAAGCATATTTTCTGGTCTGCTCAACATATGGCGATCTCACTTGCGAATATTAGCATGCACATTTAATTGGTTGTTGCCGAAATGTAAAGGAACAACAGTGAAAGATTGACAGAAGGAAAAATGCAAAAAAGCGCTTCGAAGAATCAATTCTCCGACAGCAACTCTTCGCCATGCATATAATAATTACCTTTTATCACTTCAATTATTTCAACACTGTCCTCAAGATATCACAATTGAGTTTTTGCAACGAAGAGAATGGTTATAAGAAACGTCGTATTTGATGAGACATTTCTCTGGTCGGGAATGCGCTTTTATGGTTTATGAAATGAATTCGTCACATATATACCCACAGCTCTACAAATAGTTATGAAGAGAATTTACAAATCTAAAACATTTTGCTATGCTTTAATAGCACTCATAAGCAGCATTACACTCAAATATTCAAAAAAGCCACCGCTCATATGCAGTCTTTAGAGAGGATGCGTACTTCCTACCCCCAATGGTTGTAATATTTGATCCAATCGATGTGAGTATTATCTAAAATTGAGCACTTTATTCATTTTCGGGATCCGTTAGCCTCTTCTACAAGCTGATGATTCAACTTTAAAGCACTGAAGACTCATCCAACGGTATATATCATGCTCACCAAATTTCGTAGACCTCGCCCCCTCAATTCTCTAGTTAAAGCTACTGGATGGTCAGATCAAAGCAGATACAATGCCATTGGCACCGACTTTTCGCAAACATTCTAAATAATTCGGCTCGACTAAGTGAATGAGTACATCTCTAATACTGCTAAATATTTTCATTTGTTGTCACTTTCTTGAGCACACAGTTATAAAGGGTAATACGGTCGAGTGTGAGTGAAGGCGCATGCAACAACTTTAAATTCTCAACTGGAAAATTTGATCAGTTACGTCTTTCTTTAGGCCACAGAAGAGAGGATCCTTGTATGGTATGCGTTGAAGCCGGTTCCCAATGTCTGTGTATCACAGCTTGCATACTCATCAAAGTTTATGACCAGCTTGCATACAAACGTCGACCATTAAACGATTGCTTTCGAATTCCATCGACATATAACTCGAGTTTTTATTAGACAATAAGCGAGAGCATATCGTTGCTAAATTTTCCAATGAACCACAACACTGTTTTATCCTCAAATATTCATTCAATACATCATTTATGCAACAACACCGAACAGCATAACTCGATGAATTATCGCATATTATTCGGAAGTTCTCATCGTTCATTACTGACTGTACTGAAAGGCAAGCATCAACAGTACCGATCCAGCAGTGAACATTTGCAGCGATTTGCCAGCAGCTTTGTTCGTATTGGCGTTGCACAGATCCGTTCCGCAGCAGTAAAGTGATTCACTGTTCCAGCCTTCTGACTGAAAAACAACTCTGTTTGTATTTACCGCTTTTCTTGGATTTTGCACTGTACAAATTATCACAACTTATGAGTCGGTAACTGAATTGAACGTAATTGAAAATCGGACTTGAATTCATCCACCGATGTTGATTGCCAGTAGCGTACTTGTGGAACTTTGGTTTTAAAAAGTCATTGGAATTATTATTGTACACACATGAGATAATACCTGAGCTCCCATAAATGCCAAAATTCTTGTGACTGCAAGCATTGGACGGTCAGGAAATCGGCTTGCCTATCGGCATGCGATGCTAAGAAGCAGATAGCAAACAAATCGAGGGATACATTATAGGCGATGAAACGATCCGTACTTTCGTGTTTTCGTTTGTGAGCCTAACCGGATCGGTTAATTATCGAATAATAATGATATATGTGCACTAATATGTATAACCACTCTTATCGCTCTCACAAGCAGTCTGCAAGTATTCGTTCAGCATATTTACCGAATCATTTGTGGCTGTAGACACTTTCCGTCTGGAAATTTAAAACACTCAGTCATTCCATTCGAAGTTGACGGATTTACTCAAAAACTGTGCTGATTTCAGCTGGATGTCGATTTTAAGCGCTCGGATAGGTGTAAAAATAGACATGGAGAGGTCCCTATGCTCTTTACGAAAACGCATAAAAACGGGCCGGTTGAATCGTTCCAGACAAATTGAATTTTACTGCTTTCAGTGTATTCAATGAATTTTTCTCGAAAACTAACCCACCGTACATGTCTTATTGGAGTTACACTCAAACGTTTGTTCGGTTGTAGCATCTGAAATAGCCACAATTATGTAGGTGTTTGAATGTAGTGCGACATTTCTGATTATATCAGCAGACTTCGATGTTTCTAAATGAAGGATGGATGCATTTGCACCCACCACAAGAGAAATATTGGTGCAAATTGCATAAGTGCAGAATTTATGCAAGCAGAGACGAATTCAGTAGAGAAGAAAACAAGCGTATAGCTTTGTCTCTTCTCGAAGTTGTGCTCCTTCTACTGCTCAGTGTTGTGATTTATCGACATTAGATGCACAATGGCTGAAGCTTTCGGCGTTGCTAAGAATTTCAGAATGTTTGTCGATAGTACTTAAAAAATTCATTAAAGTTTTCTGTTTTGTACTGAAAATTTTCTATAAGATATTTGCTTACCAATAGGCATCGAGGTAAGTCATTGAAACAGCTACGTAAGAAACATTTAATAAACATTAAGGTAATAAGCCTCGAGGCAGATTATTATGCTGCATCATCTCGAAAGTGGGTTGAGAAATCTCTTCAAAAATGCTCATTAATGTAGCCGTTGAAAACGCGCTTAGAGGAACCTGGATATTCAATTAGTCAAACGATAGCAGTTTATCACCTCTGTCAATTCTGCATACTTAGAACCAAAAAAGGCGCTTACATATCAGACCTTTATTACTGCAGGTGCTTTTGCATATACTATTCAGCTTACCTGCAGTGTTGATGCCAATTGAACAGTAGCTCGCATCGTTGTTTCCGGTGCAATTCAAGATGGTTACATTTCTAAACACGGATGAATCAGTCGTTGTGTCCGTTCCGTTCCAGCACTTGAGAGCAAAAGCGCTCGTTACAAATAATAGTGCTAAGATAATGCGGCTGCTCATGATTAGGCACAACGAGTGAGGCACTGCAAAAGCATTTTGATGCAGCGATATGATGCCTTCAGAAGAAGTTGAAAGAGTTAAGCGCTTCAAAAACCATTTTCCAGTTATGGTGGATATTGTGCATGAAAGACTAATCAATATTCGAAGTCGATATGAAAATTGCTTCTCGTCTTTAGCAAAGATGATATAAACACTCCTGTAGACATCTATAGAAAGAACAAGTAATCGCTTGATCGTTGTGTAGGTAGCAGAGCTAACCAGCAATTAAGCATAGATAACACGCTCACAAAATATGCTGAGAAATTGGAAGGAAGGGGCCGCAAGATTTGACATAAGTAACCCTTCTTAGTAATGATGAATTCTGAAATTGACGCATAACGAATATCTGCAAATTCGTCATTCAGAATCGTCCCGCAGATAAAAATTGGAAGCAAAAATTAGCAAACAGCAGTGTAAAATTGCAATCTCTCGAAATAAAAGCTCCACCGGAGTCCCTGCAGTAAACTCCTTTCTGTAAAAATTACTGGACTGAAAGAGAACATTACCGCAGGATATTCTATATGCATAGTAGTGCATATAAACTTTGCCGATGCAATATCAACGAAAAATGGTTGAATCCGGATGGTGTAAACACATTTTCTTTAAACCATCTAAGTGAATTTATACGTTTTACGTGGTCTTCTTGGAATACGTATTAGCGAATTTCAAACTTCAAAAAACAGAAATTGTTTTGAATACGCTAGTGGCTATGTCGGAGTAACCTTTTCTCCTTCTCTACCTACCGGACAAATCTTCAATAATAACTGAACAAAGGTTTCCATATGCCACGTTTGAAGCATCTTATATGTCAGTATAAAGCAAACACATACTCTTTATGAGCCATTAACGTCTTCGTTTTGGAGGAAGCGGAAGATGGCGATTGAATACGCAGAAAAACGCGATGATTGAGTGATCTGAATCATCAGACAAACTAAACAGTGCTTTATAGTGCAAAAGATTTCTCTTCTACTTGCAATGAATCTCAACGAACGATGGCATAATGCTTTCTGCGTGAGACTGTATGGTTGATTCATTAGAATCTTATCACTTTCACAAGGCCGAATTCTTAAGCGCAATGCCCACAAAGAGATTATTATACGATCAAGTTAGGGGCTTAAACGGCAATAAAGTGCTCTCATTGTGCGTTGATAAAAATTTAGACATCTGTGACGCATTTTGATCCGATAAAATTGACATCAAAGTGAACTGATATGCAAATAAATACGCCCTTATTTGCAATGAGTAAAAATCCCTTTAAATACTTTCCACTGTTTTTTCTGTAAAAGGAATCTAACAGTCAACTAAAGGACAGAAAATGAGGCGATCGGTATAATCGCACCTATTGCAGTGCTCGTTTTTTAACGATATGCCGAAGCGAAAAGTCGACGGTTGGGAGGACTACAGTAAGCAAACAATTTGGACTCGGGACTTTCGTATATTTTTTCTTTACTTGAAAAATGGGCAGCTGCTTCGGTTTGGACTTTATTCTTAGCCCCATAGTTGGTTGAGTGCTTTCCGACTCGTTTGCTTCAAAACCTCAGTGATCTCTTTTTCCTAATCTTTATCAAATCAGTTTTCATAACCTTTTCAATAGCTATCTTTCGGCGGCTCTATGATCTTTTTTATAAAAATTACATGCAGAGTATTTGGAATTTAGTATCCTTCTAGTTTCGCTTATATAAAAAACCGACGATTTCTCGCACATATGAATAATTTTATCAAATCATAAATCGCGCTTGAAGCATGTGATTTTGTTACTCGTCGTGAAATAAGGCTACATGAATCTTTTCTCCTATTCTAGACCCTCTTCCGTTAACCATCTATGAAATACTTTGCTGAATTAGAAGGGCATGTGAGGCATGTGACTAGAGTGTGCGGTCATCACAGAAGCTATTTCTATTGTCGTTGCTTCCGCAGCTCACATCCGACTTTGAAATCAAAGCCGCAAAAACTGCAGTGATCATAAATGCAGATGTTTTATTAGTTGCGTTATATCACTAAGATATCACGTCAAGTCCGTTATGTGCTATTGGATTGAATACAGAGCAGATCCCTTTATATAGTAGATGGAATAGCGTAGTAAATAAATTTAACAATTTTCTTACTGAAATATTATTTCTGAAAGCCTTCAGAAAGTAAACTGCGACATTATAACGCACATGTGATGTTATTGCCGCCAAATTGTCGCATTGTCGCAAAACACATATTTTCTCGCCAAATTGCTTTTAGGCCTATATCGTCTCCGAGGGAATCTACTTTTAAGCCTGTAGCTCAGTGGAAATGGATTTCTTTACCAAACATTGCTGAATGATGTCAACGACCAATTGAATGCCGTACGACAAATAGTAATTGCAATGATAAAAATAAATTTGAATGCTGCTCAACTCATGTGAATCGTCACATGAAGAATTCTATAAATGAACAGTGACGAAATTCTGTGCGCCACAACTTTCAGTCTTTTTTATGATTGACGTTGACGCTTGCACATCGTATGAGTGGATTATACTGCAGATAGCTCTACCTTGATCGCAAACTCAGTGCATTTAAAAAATCTGTGCACTTCCAAGCGCCTTAAAAATTCACAACGTCGAATTTTCGGCATTTGTCCGAATATGGAATTTTAATTATCTCAACTATTGCATCATAGTGATTTAACGATCAGAAATTCTGAGAGATGTGTCCTCGAATAGAATCGTTTGGCAGCGCAAACATTTCATGGCTTTGATTACTTTAAGCAGTTGTGATTTCATCAGTTCCGTCGCTCTCTTCATAAACGCATCGCGCAATTCTTCCATCTTTTGCAATCCTGAGCTCGCCACATTCATATTGCTGGTCGTAAATCGCCTGGTGGCCGGCCTACTGGCGACGTACGTTTCGGATATTGTGACCATTTTTTAAGTGCCAGCGTACCACCGCCAACTCATATCAAAACCTGATGAATTTCGCCGTTGGTTGGTTTGCGCCTGCTTATTATATATATTCCTAGATAATCGTCAAATCAGACGGCCATTCCACGACCCATCAGCACATCGAGCCGAGCGGAAGTAGACACGCTCAGCAATCGTCCAAAAATTTCATTACGATTTCAAAAAGATCTATTCTGCTTATTGTTCTATGTCCTCAATGAATTATCGTAATCCCATTGTCATCATATTCATCTATGATAACCTCGCGACAGGTGGGAAAGACTATAATTTTCTCGCTGTGCACATGATTCCCTAAAGAAACATCAGTGAAGTTCACGCTTCTAGCCGTTGAACTGGATAGACGTTCTACTAAAGCACAAAGCTATTTGTGGTTCAAAACTCGATGATTGCACACTCCAACACCGTATGGTTACAAATGCAAATAAAATCCACTATTAACAACCTTAAGGATGTTCATACAGAGCGACGAAAATTCTTTGAATTGTGTAGATGCGAAATAGATTTTTTTTTAAATGCTCTCTTACTAGCTCCCTTCTTAAACATCGATGCACGAGAAGAAATATAGTCGAAAAATTCTGCGAATGCGGCTATTGATGTGTGTATTTGCATGTCTTGCTATTGAGTATTTTAAACGCAAAAGACGTCAAAAAATCAGGTTACGCCGGCACATGCGCAGTATAGGAACCTGAAGGTAAGTCTTTTGCATGCTTCACTGTCAATATTTTGCCCAGAGACGGCAGACATGTGCGAAGTCAAGCGTCAATCGCAAACCCGTCTAATGGTAGAGTTGAGCTATCTGTTGCATCAGAATAGCCGCACCTTTGTAAAATGTATTACGATTGTTTGTTGTCATAAACCTTGGGATGGCAGAATCAGAAAGAGATGTTTATATTGACGTTTCGGCTCATTGAGCCATAATCCTGGTAACAACCCTCAACTTGGAATGGATAAATAAACCTTAATAAAATATCAAAAAAAACAGTGCCTTACTAAAACAGTGGCGTAAATATTGGCCTCTGACTAATGGACACGTTGGTACTACTTGGTGGGAGTTGAGGAAAGGCATCGGAGTCTCGTCGACTCGTTAACCTACGATAAGAAACTTGAGCTGACAGTATCGGTATCGCTAGAAAACTAGGCGAAATTTTATTGATCCGAATCATATATATTATATAATCTACGGCCTCAAAGATCTAGGCTTTATTTCAGTTCATCTAGCAACGAGGAGAAACAGTCTAAAAATTTGAAGGCAAAATAATAGGTGTGGTATCCGTATCTCAACAAGGTTATTTCGAAGTTGTAGTGGATGGACTCTCAATGCCTATCATGAAACTATCCGAATGATACTCGTAGTGCTTTTATTTTTGTTTTTTTTTCGTTTTTGTCGATGAAGAAGGGGTTCACCCTCTCCGCTTTGATAAAATGTTTCAATGTTTCAAAGGAAGGAACAGGGTCTTTGTGGACAAGGATGAAAAATTGGGAGAAGAAGTGGCGAGAGGAGCCTCATTAACCGTCCCTTCTCAAGTTTGCTAGGAAACTTGATGAACGGTAGAGAAAGAAGTGTACAAACATTTGACAGATCGCCAAAAATTGGAAATTCGTGCACTCATCACAGCACTTTGCTGTAATTCATTGNTGCTGTAGTTCATTGTACGGCTGACACTGTTTTCCACATCCTGGCACCATCAACCAGATACATCGAAAGCAGCCGAACTGAGTTTGGCAGCGAGAAGCATTGCGGCGCCTGAATTTCTTATCGTAATTTCACTAAAAACACAGCAGGAGATAAACGTTTGAAAAATGGTGTTTGCTTAGGGCGTCAAGGACGAAGTTGTAACGGCCGGAAAGCAGATTGACGGGGGCGGAGCGGAAGTTGATGAGGAACATGACAAAGAGTAGTCACTTCTGCAGTGTGCCGCTGATGGTGATAAATCAATCGGTTCATAACTACACTGCTTCGTTACCGCTGTGCCATTCAAATAACAATCAGCTATTGAGTGCCGAGTGGTGCCAAGCTAACACCTCGTCGCAGTCGTCGCTGTGACTGTACATGGATAGCTAATGCATTTGTTGTTCCGTTCAGTGATGAATCTGCTTGTATGCGAGCATCGGTTGCAACTATGTGGTATCTGCACACGTCGTACAGTGCTGATAGTGCCCTATGCGGCTGGTATCATCTGATCTTCGCAGAAGGAGTGAGCTCCATCAGACCCCGCTCCTATGCCTCGACTATTAAACAGCAAGAACTCACTCTTTTCTCCAGGTATCCGGTACACCGAAGTATTAGAAAATCCAAACGGCATTTTATTTCATCGGACTCACGGAGATTTGGAATATATCGTTGGAGTATTTAGATGAATTCTTAGTGAAATTTCCTTTCTCAATATAATGCGATGGCTTATGACGCTTAAATTCATCCCACGGTTCCAAATGACCATTACGAACATCAAAGTTGTATCTAAACTGGTAACAAATGCGCCATAAAACTGACCCACTAATCTGCTCAGCAAATTATGAGAGTTTTATTCCATGGAAAGCTCAGGAAAATTTACCCCTTTATTTGCTTACTTTTTGATGAAGACCTTCAGAAGGAGAAGGAAGTATATAACTGAGGTTTTTTTAGAATTTCCACAGAATATTTAAACCGAAAGATGACGATCGACTAAACTCGTCATCGATAATTCCGCCTTCGTAAGCTTTGCCACTCAAACTTAACAACGAGCCGAGAAGAATAACAGATGAGCAGAGACAGAGATGTAAGACTATTTCGTTTTCGCATCCGCAGTGATCATTCAACGCCAAATTCCCTAGAGTAATTCGTAAAATGTGCTGAAAATCTCGAATTTCTTAAGTCATTGCATTGAAACGTTTTTCACTGAATACACATAACGAGTCATTTTTGCACAACACTCGTAACACGCAACATTATGCAGTTGTACAATTTGCAATCGGTTATGAAATGAGATTTATTGCAATCGTTTCTTGGGGTCTCAATTTCCGCAGTGTTGTTTTGCAATCGCTAATGCACAACGACCGTCGTTTACAAAAACAAGCTTCAACTACACAATCTTTAACAGAGATTGAAGTTCTCAAAAATGTCGTTAGTCATCAGTGATCTCCCTTGCATATTGCACTCCACTAATTCAACAAGCTCCTCAGATGCTTGCATTAACGATTTGCTTAACATCATTTTCCACGTAAGCATGCGCTCATCGTTTATTAGCAAAACGATATGAACTCGAAGTGCACACTTTCTGCTGCTCACAAATTGGAATCTATATGCGGCAATTGAACTCATCGATGCCAATCGCAATACAAGCAACTTCGGCCATCATCACTGAGTGAAATCAGTTTGGCTAATGCTTATAGACATCCAATCAGTGCACAAATATAGGACGCTCGATTGCCCTCTGCCGAGATTATCAGAGGCAATTTCGCCAACACCGTAAAAAAAGAATAAAATGGGCAAAAGAGATATGCTATCAGCTCGAAAAATGACGTCATATGGAGAAAAACACAATGCAATCTTCAATGGAACGTTTGCGTGAGATCCTCTATGGAGAGGATCTCACGCAACTTATCTAATATATCTCTTACGACACTCTTTAGCAAGTTGGGAAATTTCCAAAATTTTGAAAAAATATTTTGAATAGCGGTCCAGTTGCTTGATTTCCTAAAACATGCAAGGGAATGAATCACTGAATTCATTCGAAAGGTTTAACCACGCCAGCATGTTATAAAACTTCGTTCATGTCCGGAGAAGCCTTCAGAGAACTTAAAGCATTTAAACGAACCCGCTGGCGCTTTTCTCCTCCTTCTGTATGGTCAAATGCAAAATTTGTGGAAGGTGTCGTCTTCAAAAGGGTAAAATGTATGCTCACATGCCATGCAATTCCGCATAATGAGCCCTATATAAGCGTCTCATTCACTGAGAGACTCTCATTATTAGATTAGCGTTTGCTAACAAGTGGCAGACCTGTGGCAGGGATGGCGACGAAATCACCAGCACTAATTCAGAAGGAGTCGGCATATCCGCCTGAATTCGACAAGGCAATTACGGCCTTAAAAGTGAGACCGATCAAAGTATTCTTTATTTCCTTCGCTCTTCTAGATGTTCTTAGAGATGTCTCTTAGCTCCTTCGGCCTCTTCAATAATCGGTTTTTATTCCTATAAAATAATACTATCTTTTTAACCTATTACTACGAGCGCAGCATCACTCTACCAATGGAATCGATATGTACTGAAGTATTGCAGACAACGTATCCATTACAACGGAAATTTGCAATGAGCATTGTTTTGCTAATGTTGCAATCGTTTCATGCCACCTTTGCAATGTTTGGTGATATCATAATGTGGAGATACAGACCACCACAAAGTGCAATCGATCCGTTGTAAATGATTACATGATCTTCGGCCATTTAGAAGTAAGCAAACTACGGAATGAAATCGTTTTCTATTTTCGCATCATTTCGCTCCGAATTGGAACTGTAAAATATTTTGCGTTTATTCTTTCGATAAATTTGACAATGAAGAATGACCATATGAAGGAGATCTAAGCAGAGTTCATCCCATGTTTGAATTGCCTTCGACAACTGAGCTGATCTCAATGAAGCTGAATTTCAGTTTCCGTGTACTCTCATGCATAACTTTATTGCACTACTCAAATCGTCTGATGCATTATTGAAGCTTATTTCCGGGCAGATTACTGGATCCTGATGCATTACTGGAATTATTATGTATTGAATTATTTCAGACAACACGCGAATACACGATTCCTGTAATTCATGCTCTTGAGAAGATTGTGCGCCCACCTCAGTCGCATAGAAAGGAAGAACTAGAACGAATGGGCTTCATCGCCCAAAAGGTTATCATCGATTAATGATCTGTGTTGAGGAAGTTGACAGAAGATTAATCTTTGATCATTGCTTAGCCTCATTCGAAATGGACCTGAGGGGCAGTTGGCGAACATTTGTTCCACCGGAAATACTCTTAGAATTTTCACTTTAATGTGGAAAATGCCACAAACATAATGCGATCTCTTGGAGCCTTATTCGATCGAATTTCGTGACATAGACTGGAAGTGTTGCATTGTTTTTGGGAAATGCAGTTGAGCACAGGTTATAATCTTTGCACAGAGGCCATTTCATTCAATTCCTTAATGTCTATTGAACCGTTGGGATGTTGTGTGTCGCTAAATAACTCTTTGGTAATATTTTATTCACCTAATGACATTCCAAGAAGAAAATAACCTTAACAAATCGAATCTTTTTGATATTTNNNTTTTTGATATTTCACTCAATCGCAAAAATAAGAAACCATTTCTGAGGGTCTCTTCAGGTAAGTTCCTCCGAAAAATTGCTGCGTTTTTATCTGTTGTGAAGCTTAATAGCGATCCACATCCTCAATGGTATCTATTTAAGAACATCTTCTGTACACTTCCTTCATCCATCAAATACAGCTATTGTTATAGAGGAGAAAGTTTGCTCGAATGCACTATTTATATGTTTAAAAAAGATTATCGCATTGGCATGGAAAAAACTGAAGAACCCTTCCAATCATATAGAGAGTGAGAAGTAATTTGTCCACCATGAAAAGTAAATTGTTGCTAAGAAGATATTTTGTAGTATACTCCACACCTCGCTTCGGGTACCTATTTCGAGGCGCTTAAGGCCACTGGCAATGCATGTACCGCTATCAATAAGAAAGAGCAAGAAATGCTTTCGGACTTGTTTGATCGAGTGTTCACACCGATGAAGAGTTGGGTGGAAGAGGATTATCCTCGCCTGATGAAGGTCAACTGATTTCAATATTTGCGGTCCATTCAACCGAAAATCACAACTACAGAACAATCAGAAATCGGTTTCTTCTAAGAGTGCCTTTTCTGAAGGGTAAACGAAAGCTCTATAATTGCTTTGGCTTTTTTCAAGGTTCAGTGATAAACTGTCGTTAATAAGTGCTGAAAAGTTCAGTAAGCCAATAAGATAGCACAGACATAAAAGATCGACCAAACAACGCACCGAACTTTATTAAAATCTCATGCAAACATTAATCAATTAAGTTCTGGTCTTTGAAAAGCAGTAGGGTGGTGAAGGGTGCTTTGGGGCATTATTCATTTATCCTGAGACGAGATCCCATAAAATGGACAGGCAGTTGGCGATAAACATATAAAGGATTCCATTTTCTGAATTCATTCTTCAAATTGCGTTAATTTTATACAAATATTATTTCCAGCATTTGTGGCAAGCCAACTGATAAGTAACCATTTATAGAATTAATAGAACACTGCAAGAAAACAATTTTCATTTATGGAACTCTTTCGAGTTTTCCATCTCTCAATAAAACANCTGCAAGAAAACAATTTTCATTTATGAAACTCTTTCGAGTTTTCCACCCCCAATAAAAAGTTTGCTGAGAACACTTGTGGACATCGACTGCTATACAGGACATAAAGAAATGTTACGCAATGAAAGAAGAGATGGATCGTGCAGTGATGTCGACAGAAGCGCGTCAAACTCCCGAACGAACGGCGAAATGTGAGGCGGCCAAAAAGAAGCATAAGGAATTCTTCGACCGAGTCAGCACAGAGGTCTATACTTCCCGATATGCGATGTTACTTTGCAATCAGGATGATTTAAACAATAGTCATTACAGTCAAACGCATTTATTGCGTGACACACGCTTCATTGTCCATCATGTGTCACGTGTCACATGTCGCACACAGCGCATAAAATGCCGTACGTGAAATAGTGAAAACAAATGATGAACACGTAGAAAAAATGCCTGTTTATCTCTTCGTTTAAGTGGGCAGCAGGTACAATTCAGCAATATGAGGGGTGGGTGCAATTAAAGAACGAATATCTGAATTGAAATGATGCTGTAAGGGGGTGCATTTGCAGGTATTTAGGTGGAAAGCTGTCCATCGACATCACATGCAATGTCTCCGAGTACTAATGTACAAAAGAGTAAGTGGGGCACTATAAACTTGAACTGATATCAGCAATCTTATAGCGTAACTTCGAAATTTAAGATGTTTTAAACTCTCTGCTGTCGAATCAAGTGAATGAAA